>JAEAOA010000708.1:4115000-4302500 GCA_016746295.1 Potamilus streckersoni
ACTAGAGAATATTTTGAGATGACCCCTTTAATCACTATGTAATACTTTGAGATGACCCCTATGATCACTAGGTAATACTTTGAGATGACCACTATGATCACTGGGAAAAATTTTGAGACAACCCCAATGATCACTAAATAATACCTATGAACACTGGGCAATACCTTGAGACAACCCCTATGAAGACAAGGCAATATCTTGAGATAATCCCTATGATCACTGTGTAATGTGTAATAAAATAACTCAAATGATCTCTGGACAATCCCTATGATCACTTGGCAATACGTTGAGACAAGCCATATGATTCCATTACAAAACAACTGCTTGCTGTATCTATTGCACTAAAACGAACAGCAAATCTGCTTTACTAACAGATTAATACATTGCTGTGTAATAAAACTATCAATGAAGCTGAAGATTTGACTTAACACAGAAATTAATATGAAAGCATTAACCTCCACTCACACAAGAGCTGAATGCCATATATTTTTCATGGATCACATTACCATATTAAGTGTGGTCAAACTCTATATTTGGAAAAAGAACCCTAACATATTCTGAAGCTTGACTTTCTTTATAAACACAATTTTTAGCCTGTTTGTAATGAACACAAGGTAAACTTTACAAAACTTTTGGCCATTTTGAATCAAACAAAATAAAATATGCAAAGTACATTCAATTTTAAAAAATGTACAAAGTAGTGCTCTTTTAATGCATGATTTCTTCTGCCAAATTTGGTACATCATTTTATTTTTAAAAAATTTAGTCTAGCAAATTTTTATAGACACATGATGGACAATGCGTGACATACCAAAAGTTGATTTGGACTGACAGCCAGGTGCATTACTAATCAAACTATTTGAATACAGTGCTGGTTAATAAGGCTGAAGTAGTATAAATTTACACAAAATTAGATGGAAAATCGTAACTCAAGATTTTCTATTTATGGTCCTTATTCGTATCTTAAACATTCTGCTATAAATAACTTCTATAACATTTTTATTTTCTCATCTTTACATGTCATAGAGAATATATATTAATTTCTGAAATACAACTTGAGAAATTAATGATATTTTTGAAAAGCTTATTTTTATTGTTTCAAGTACTGAATTAAAATCAGTAGAAAATCCAGGGGAGATAACCACAATCAAGGATAATCATTACATAATTGCAGCTGTCTCCCTTGACATAAAATTTACATTAAGCAAGATAAAAGTTTGTTACTATTATTAGTGATGTGATTATGATTTTAACGTAGCTTTTACAATTTTTCAATCATATCGCTATGATGTCTGCAGTGTGGCAGTTTATAGTGATGTCTAGCACTGAGGCATCATGCCGCAGACATGTGGCATGATGTCCCACCCAGTCACCTTATTCTGACACCAGTCAGACCAGTCCTAACTCTAACCTCTTATTGCTAAGCATCAAGCAAGGCGGCTGTTAGTACCATTTTTGTAAGTCTTTGGTATGACTCGACCAGGTATCGAACCCACGACCTCCTGCATCTGAGGCGGACATTCTAAACACTAGGCCACCGGAGCGGTTACTATTATAAGTAACGCACTATATAGTGGAAAAGAAATGGGCACTGGGCCATACGCATTAATGGATTGAAATTACACAAAGCCAAAAAAGGAAATTCCATGCACATGTGGTGAACTTTCATAAAAGCTGACACATTTAGTCTAATATATCTTACCAGATTCTGACCTGTGACGTACATCTAACTCATCTTCTGTACTAGGATTCCTGAGTTTTCTGTCTAACAGTAAAAAATAAACTACCTTCTCTGTATTATGTCTGCAAGACAAAAGAAATTAATTAGTCATTTTAATGTTACTGTGTTTATTCCAAGAACCAGCATTTTTAATTTTTTTGTTGAAAATGTGCACAAGATTTTGGGGTTTATTTCGGGGGGTGTTGGTTACAGTGGGATAGAAAATTAAGTAACAGAACAAGGAAAAAATAATAAATGTATAATAAATTAAATGAATATAAAATAATGATGAGAATCGAGATGGAATCAACATAAATATGAAACTGTATTTATTAATCTTCAACTGCGGTGACCTACCAAGTTGTCCCATCAACACTATTCCAGGATTCTACCTCAGCCTCTTAGTAGTGTTTTCTACAGGATCCTTTGACTCCCCTTTAGTTTTTCATGACCTCCTCAACAATAAAAAATTAGTAGCCACATAAAAATCACACAATGACGATTTTCCAAATGTAGAATATAACTTCATATTTAACAAGCTCAATCCGACAAGCATATGCCTGAATTTTAGTTGAAACACCAAAAGCTCACCAACTGACAATTTAAGGAATGAGATGCTTTTACAAACTATGTATTAACTGCACTTATGAGGGTTTAACAATGGAACATATGCAGTTTTCTGTTTTCTGTGAAAATGTCTCTAATGCTACATGAAATTCTAAGATACTGTATAACATTTTATTTTGATGGGATTCAAATTTGGTGGTTTAGAACAAAAACAAATATTCATGGCACCTAAGTTTGTGAATCTCTCATTTACAACTCCCCCAGTTATTCCTTGCTAAAATCTGCTGTAAATGTGGATCTTAAATAGAATGCCAACTTCTTTTTCCACACATGGTTGAGCTAATGTATTTAATACCACCATTGTAATCTTAAGTAATCAGGTTTCTAGGTGTTCTTACAGACTGTAATCAAGACATAAAGTTCTCAACAATTAAACAACACAGCCAATGATTGTAAACCTGACAAGCTTAACAAATAGGAATCCTTTTTTGCTGGCTGACCTTGACCTTGTGGTACAAAAGTGAATCTATAAAGTAAGGGTGTGTGTCATTGTTATTAAAGCAAGTATTGTAATGACAGGTGCAGAATGTTACATAGTAAGGTAAATTGATCCGTTAAATGAACTGGAGAAGAGAGGAGATGTACATTCAAATCAGGTCTCAGTTGACCTGAAAACACCTACACTTAACCCAATTCACACAAAGTGACTTATCTGTGCACATGATAAAGTAGTACTTTGGATAGACCTGACTGAAATGGACCTTGATCGAGTGGGATAGACCCAATTGAAATAGACTTTGAGATAGTCACATAGACCTGATTGAAATAGACTTTGAGGGAGTTGGGTGACTGAAATGGACTTTGAGAGAATCGGACAGACCTGATTGAAATGGAGTTTGAGAGAATCGGACAGACCTGATTGAAATGGAGTTTGAGAGAATCTGTGTGCTTTTGTGCTTTGGGAAAAAAAGGATACAGACAGTGCATAAATATGCTTTTATTATTATATTGTACATCAATTAGAGTCATTATAACCTCACATGAGTTTTATGTTTATTAAATTTTGCATCTGAATTAAATTGTATTTAATCAGTTCCAGTGTTCCTCATCATAGATGTACTAATCATAAGAAACATAATGTATGTGTATGTGCATGGGTGAATGTCAGCTTGGTTGATATTACATTGTGACCTGGAATTCTGCAATGATTATGGCTAGGTGCTTAGAGTGCTGTATTACATTGCTCTCGTATTCTTCTTTTAAAGTTTGTAAAAAGGTGTTGATTTGTCATTTTTTCTAATCTGACATGTTTAGAAGTTTGACAAGATCTATCTGCTCCAACATTTTCCATCTTACAACTCACACAGTAAAGCATTTCACTCAACATCTGGCACCATTTTCTTTAAAAATATAAACTGATTCACTAACTGAGTAGTTTATCTATAACATGAAACTGTTAGGAAAAGAAAATTTTGAAGAAAACCATTTGTTTTCTCAGAAATGGGTCATATACAGTTGCAATAAGTAGCAAATAAAAAAAGTATTCTTAAATTATTGTTATGTAGCAGTCACCTTTTGAAGAATATTCTAAATTCATATAAGTGGAATTACTGAGCATATAAAAAAAAGATAAAAACAACTTTTTATTACTTTTTTTTTAGTGTAGCAGAAAAACGTAATTTGGTTTAAAAAAAACCATAATGATAATGCCAAAATCCAAATGGTTGGCATGTATGCTTGGTGCCATTTTCATAACACTGCTGTACCAATAAAGATAACAAACAAAAAAAGGGGCATCTAACCTTTTTGGCTGGAGGCATAAACAGCTAAAATGTTTAAAGTCACAGTCAGCATAAGCAAGAACAGTTTATTATCACTAATTATACATATTAATTAAAATGCATATTTTCAGAAGGTCTGCATACATGGCCACAGGTCCAAAATGTGAAGAACTGAGCTACATGCAGCATGCTTTAACTAAAGTTTCATCATCACTCATAAAAATCAAATTAACAAGTATACATTTGTTGAATCATACCATAAGAGGGATCTATTCACAGATACTGTTCACATATAAAAAAACTGCATCCCCTACCCCACCCACTTCTTAAACATTGTACATCCCTTCACCCACACAACCAGTGTTAGAAGAGTAATCCCAACTGTGAAAATTCTGCAGAAATAGATGCCTTTTTAGTACAAACTGATCAGTGGTACCTTCTATTGAATGATGGCACATGCAATAGGTATGACCTTGACTCACAATACAGCCACATGGCATTCTCTTTTTAAACGTTAGACCTGTCCATCAAAGGATGTGTAGGGACCACCAATTGGACTTTTATAGGCAAGTACCCTTTATACAGAAATCAAATAATAATGGACAAAAAAGCGATCTATAAACAGTGCCTATAAAAACAAAAGACCATGATGTGGCATTGTATCCATTTATTTGGTCATTCATCTGATATTTATGTTCCTAACTATTGATTAACAAAGACAAGTGTATTATAGTAAAACCAATTAAACTTCAATTAACCCTAACCCTAACAATAGGTTAACAAAGACAACTGTATTGCAGTAAAACCAATTAAAGTCCAATTAACCCTAACCCTAACAATAGATGAACAAAGACAATTATATTACAGTAAAACCAATATACTTCAATTAATCCTAACCCTAACAATAGATTAACAAATACAACTGTATGGCAATAAAACCAATTAAACTTCAATAACCCTAACAATAGATTAACAAAGACAATTGTATTACAGTAAATTTAATTAAACTTCAATTAACCCTAACCCTAACAAAAGATTAACAAAGACAATTGTATTACAATAAAACAATTAAACTTCAATTAAACCAAACCCTAATAATATATTAACAAATACAATTGTATTACAGTAAAACCAAATAAAATTCAATTAACTCTAACCCTAACAATAGATTAACAAAGACAACTGTGTTACAGTAAAACCAATATACTTCAATTAAACCTAACCCTAACAATAGACTAACAAAGACAACTGTATTGCAATAATACCAATTAAACTTCGATTAACTCAAACCCTAACAATAGTTTAACAAAGACAACTGTATTGCAATAAAACCAATTAAACTTCGATTAACCCAAACCCTAACAATAGATTAACAAAGACAACTGTATCACAATAAAACCAATTAAACTTCATTTAAACCTAACCCTATGAATAAATTAACAAAGACAACTGTATTGCAATAAAACCAATTAAACTTAATTATCACTAACCCTAACAATAGATTAATAAAGACAACTGTATCACAATAAAACCAATTAAACTTCATTTAAACCTAACCCTATGAATAAATTAACAAAGACAAATGTATTACAATAAAACCAATTTAATTTAATTAACACTAACCCTAACAATAGATTAACAAAGACAACTGTATCACATTAAAACCAATTAAACTTCAATTAACTCTAACCTAAACAATAGATTAACAAAGACAACTGAATTGCAATAAAACCAATTTAATTTAATTAACACTAACCCTAACAATAGATTAACAAAGACAACTGTAATAAAAATAAGACCAATATACTTCAATTAACCCTAACAATAGATTAACAAAGACAACTGTATTACAGTAAAGCCAATGCTCTTCAATTAATCCTAACCCTAACAACAGATTAACAAAGACAACTGTATTACAATAAGACCCATTTACTTCAATTAATCTTAACCCTAATAATAGATTAAAAAAGACCATTGTATTACAATACAAACAATACACTTCAATTAACCCTAACCATAACAATATATTAACAAAGACAAATTGTATTACAATAAAACCAATTAAACTTCAATTAAACATATTCTAAGCACTCATGAGAAGAAAAAAAAGTCTTGCAAAATAAGAATGGATACCATTCTATTTTGTCCCTTTGTTAATCATGATAATTTTTCTATGATTTACTAAAATACAATTTAAATCATCATGCAAAAAGTATCACAATGGCTATAACAGCATAAACATACAAAAGTCTAACCATTAATACATCAGCAGCAAGACCATGTTCACTTACTTTATACTCAATAACTCTTCTATCAACTTGTCCTTATCTTTAAAACACTGTAAAGAGTTCATTGTTGACAATACATCCGGATCTAGATCCTCTACAGATGGTATAACTGAAGTCTGAAACAGATAATATGAATAAAATTTATTGAAGTCTGAAACAGATAACATAAATAAAAAGTCTGAAACAGATAATATGAATAAAAGCTAATGATTCACTGTCTAGAATGTTATTTTTATATTATATGAGGGTTCTCCAAAAGACACTTAAATCCACATAAAAATATGATCTTTTTCTATAAAGTGAGTATCACTCTTTTATTTTTTTATTGAATGACCAGGTAGGTGTACAGGGTGTCCAGAATGACTAGGTGTATGGGGTGTCAGGAATGACCAGGTGTACAGGGTGTCCAAAATGACTAGGTGTATGGGGTGTCAGGAATGACCAGGTGTACAGGGTACTACCTCAATTATTTTCCATCCTGATCCTTACAATTATTCCTTTATTTAGAGACATCACACACACATTCCCACACAGAGATATACTCACACATTCCCAGAGAGACATCACACACATATTCCCACACAGAAACATCACACATTCCCACACAGAGACATCACACACACATTCCCACACAGAGACATCACACACACATTCCCACACAGAGACATCACACACACATTCCCACACTAAGACATCACACACACATTCCCACACAGAGACATCACACACACATTCCCACACAGACATCACACATTCCCACAGACATCACACACACATATTCTCACAGACATCAGACACATTTCCACAAAGACATCACACACACATTCCAACACAGACATCACACATATTCCCACATACATCACACACACATTCCCACAAAGAGACATCACACACATTCCCACACAGACATCATACACACATTCCCACATGTACATCACACACACATTCCCACAGACATCACACACACATTCCCACACAGACATATACTCACACATTCCCAGAGAGACATCACAAACACATTCTCACACAGTGACATCACAATCCTGCATAGACATCACACACACATTCTCACACAGAGACATCACACACATTCCCACAAAGAGACATCAAACACATTCCCACACAGACATCACACACACATTCCTACATGGACATCACACACATAGTCCCACAGAGACATCACACACACACATTCCCACAGATATCACACACACACATTCCCACACAGAGACATCACACACATATTCCCAAGGACACACATTCACACATACACATACACTGAGAAATACTGTACAAAAATAAACAACTCCTTTACAAAAACCAGTGTTTTACACTGCTCATTTGTTTGATGTGAAAATATGGAAAAATTGAGAATTCAAACCAAAAAGATCAAGTTTTTCTTATACTCATTGCTTCTATTATTCAATTTTTATAATACATAAAATTTAGGATTTACAATGTGATCTGTACATTAATAAGACCAAGTTTCTCAAAGACACTGAAATCCATATAAATATATGATCTCTTTCTATGACGTGAGTAACAAACCTATATTATCTTACCAGGCATCAGAAGGTCAAAGTGACCATAACCTACAGTATCTTACCTGGCATCAGAAGGTCAAAGTGACCATAACCTAGAGTATCTTACCAGGCATCAGAAGGTCAAAGTGACCATAAATAGATGAGGGTGATGTTGCATTTGCCAAAATTTAGTAATGAGATTAAAATACTTATAAATTGATTGACAATGCCTTACAGTAGTAATAGAAAACAAGGGTTTTAGCCCAAACCCTTTTTTCCTACTACTACTACAAACAGGTATTTTATAACCAGACAAAACAACAGGTGTTGGAATGCTATGATTCATCCAAGTAAGCATTATCATACAGAGGTGACAAACTTGTTTGAACAGCGCATGCGTGGAATATTCTAAAGACGGCAAATGGTTTTATAATCAGTCTATCACAAGTTTTTTTTTATCAGATAACAGGATGAAAATTAAACTGTGCATTAGAACGTTTCAGTTAACAAGGCGGAAATTAAACTAGCATTAGAATGAAAATGATATTATTTTATACCTCGTGACTAATGATTAATATTTCAACTGTTGATATTAAAAATATTTCATTATCACGATTATAGATATTAAATTTTACTTTACCGCTCACACAGCGACGGGACTCAAACAAATCTTTTATTTCTGGTTTGTTCAGAGGATATTTTTTGTCGATAAAATACACCTTTGACCGATCGAGATCAATTGTGAGTTTAGTATATTTTTGTTGGCTAATGGGGCTATGAAAGTTTATAAATTCCGCTAGCAACATTTGATACAATTGTTCGATATAATTGAAATACATGCTATTATCAGATTTGATGAGCGAAAGTTTCAGCTTGTCACATGTTCCATTAAAACATACCTGATGTTTCATTATTAAATTCAACTGTCAATTGTTTACCGTCCATCATTAGATATTTGATGTTACTATTGTAGCTATTTGTTATTGTCAAATTTTCAAACCTTATTTTTTAAGTTTAGATAAAATTTTAGTTGGAAAAGATAATGTCAAATTTTCAAACATTTTTTTTATAAGTTTAGAAAAAATTTTAGTTGGAAAAGATAATGTCAAATTTTCAAACATTATTTTATAAGTTTATATAAAATTTCAGTTGGAAAAGATAATGTCAAGTATAGACCTATCATCATGACAATACCCAAGGGCAAATGTATCTACCCCATTTTCGCAATAGCGTTTGTCATCAAAATTACACAATCCACGTTTGATAATGACATCTGTTTCGAGTTTATGATGATTAGTCCGAATTGCCATAGCTCTCATAAAACTAACACCGCCATCAAGCGCGTACTTGTAGTCATCAAATTGCATACACTTTTTAACAAAATTACGAGGCAGACGTTTTGCTTTTTTCGTTATTTTATTATCTAACAATACGGCATACATTTTGCTGCGTAATCCGATAAAGTATTTGATAGCGCTCGAGTTCATTTCATCTTTGAACTTACCAATAGCCTTTTTATTTGTGTCGTCATGAAATTTACTGTCACGTGGGTAATCAGAAAGATCAAACAGATATCTATTATCAAACATATCCTGATAGATGTCTTCGCATTCGATTTCATACACGAGTGAATCAGTATCAGTAAACAATAATCTACTGGCCGGCCATTGATTTTTAACAAAATTATAATGAAAATCGTACATCAGCCACTTTGATAAATCCAACACTGCAGCTCCAACGTAGATCGGCTTGTTTAGTTTTAGATTTGTTTTCCTTCTTTGTATCGCAACAAGATTCTCATTAAAAATTTTCATGCTCACAAAATCATCGTCTGACACAAGTTTGTTTCTACGACTGATATCATTAACTAGTTCGATATTTACGCCTTTCCTAATATTCTCCATCGTCTTACCATAAACGGAATTGTTCATCAGTTTAAAGAAGTTTTTCTCAAAATCAGTTTTTGCTAGAGCTCTTATTGAAGTGTTTGAGTTAATGTAACCTCTCATCCACGGCGACTGATTAAATTTTAGTACACGATGAACTTTTCTCAACACAAGATCAGCATCGACTGCTTGTTTTAAAACTTTGTAATGCAAAATATAATTAAGTTTATTAAGCAAATTTGGTACTAGTTTTTTGACCATGGAATGTTGTCTTGGTGATACTAACACTTGTTGTTCTTTTGATATAAACTATAATCTATGACCATTGATTCCGCACAGAAAGGGTAATCGTTATGCAATTTGTGTAGCCAAGTTGGATAATCGAGATCAACTTCAACGAAATATGAAACATCGTCAGGTATCTTTTTTCTGTCTCCGATAGAAATCGATCAGCCGTGATCCAGTGAAATCCACCAAGAGGCATTGGTTCTGCCATCGAATACCCGTACAAGTTATTACAATCTAGATAAACTATATACTTCGAAGGAAGCTCAGGGTTATACTGTTTCAAATATTTGTTGTTTGCTTCAGCATATTTTTTTTGTTATCACGCTAATACCGCCTCTGATACTTTTTTCGATAAAATTGAACATATCAACGTCAGTCAGTAATTCTAACCTTACCCTACTAAACTTTAGCAGAGCATCCCATGACAGCCCAGGGGCAGAATAATACCAATAAGGATCTAGTCCGTAATTATTATAACTTACTTCTCAAAAACTTTCAAAAACATCTGCTAATAATAACACGTCAGTTTTCAGGTATAAATCATGATAATCACCAAAAGTCTCACAAACTCTTTCCAGATATCTTGTGCATACCTGTACTCGTCATCGGTTATATTTTCATTTTTAAGTTGCGGGTAAAATTTATCTTTGCTAGGTAAAGATGTTTCATCAAATTTACTCAAGTTGTCGAGGTATTCATATGGAAAACTCCTTTTTTAGCTAGTAGATTAAATGTGTCTCCAAAACAGTCTCTTAGGTTATCAAATTTACTACAACCTTTTACTAGCTCATCTAACGATGCTGCCATAAACTGCAGGCTGTCAATGAAACGCAATTTACCTAGCGTAACTGACATATACTTTTGAAAATTATTTGGAATACATTTGATGATATTATCGAGT
Source organism: Potamilus streckersoni (assembly GCA_016746295.1). Taxonomy (NCBI): domain Eukaryota; kingdom Metazoa; phylum Mollusca; class Bivalvia; order Unionida; family Unionidae; genus Potamilus; species Potamilus streckersoni. Next base: position 4,125,955 of record JAEAOA010000708.1, read on the forward strand.
TTTAGACGAGATTGTATCTCAGGATCACCATAAGCTTCTACTATAATGTGACTATCATACCCTAGAAAATTGTGAAGAATAATCGGAATAAAATCTGGAGCATGAAATTTTAAATTACACTGATTATGAGCCGCTCCACGATACTGTCCGGTTAAATGGCAATGGTCATGTACTTTTTTGTCAGTCCTGACATTGTCAGGGTCAAAAGCTTTTTCACAAATATAACAAATTTCCGCTTGCTCATGATCAGATTCTTGTTGAGGTGTTAATTTTAACATCGGCGTTACTCTTTTCAAACGATAAGTAATATTATCAACTTCATTAATCAACTGCTTGAGAAGCCAGACAGCTGGATTTTTACTACGATAGTATTGGATTGGTTTAGATAATCTAGAATCAGTACAACAAACTACCTTGTACGCTACTCCACACGGAACATGATTTTGAACTTTTCCTGTACTCGATTGATTAGGATTATTTTCTACGCCAAGTACAGGTTGAAGTAAACACTCAAAATCAGCGTATATGACGAAAGGAATTTTTAGTTTGTGATTATGATGGACAAACTGTAACACTATCTTTTTTAGATGGCATTGTTATTCTTTGTACATCACTACAGTACTGTAAATGCTTTTGTAGTGTTTCATTGTTTGTACAGGCATGCAAGCAGCGGTAACAAAAGAACTTTTTGTTCTTATTCTTATTGTACTATTTACCAACTAGTCCGTTAAAGTTTTAATCCAAACGTAATGATTTTTATAAAACAGTAAATTTATAGTAGATTGTGAGGTTTTTTTCTGAAATATATCTCGGATATACATCCTCTTTTTCATCTAGTCCGAAAACGTTAATTGAAACATTATTTTGCTTTTCAAATTTTGGTATTTGATTTTTTGCCACTGGAAAGTTAATATCTTTAAAATTTAATCTAGACACGTGACTGATATACTTCTCAACACGATCAGCGTGTTTTTCTGCTGGAAATAGCGCGGAAAGAACAGCCCATTGGAAACATTTGTTATCTACGTTTTTGATGTTTATACATCTTTTACTTTTTATTTTTGGTGGCAGGTCAATGTATGAACTACCTCGTAATGCGTTATATTTCATCGTGTGAAACAATAGTTCTTTAATCATTTCAAACTTCCAACCCAAACCTAATTCTGTGAATTCCTCTATTTTTTTCTCCAGATTTCTTGGTGTATTTCATTAGATAGTGATAAAAGATCAGTCCCAAGCAAAACACGTCTTGATTTTGCGTTCATATAAGGATCTACAATTTCCTTCTTAATTGATTCTTCCGTTATAACTTTGAAAATATAACATGATATTGCACTATTAATCTGATGCTTTTGTGTTTTTCGAGCAAACGTTTTACAGTTGTCTGTAGTAGGTGGTAAAGATTTGTTGCAGTAAAATTTACTAAAACATTTTGATTATCAAATTTATAACTATTGTCAAAACCTGCAGTCGCTATTTTATCAGGTTCTCCCATAAAGTTTCTCTTGGCTATATCACGCAATTTTAACAATTTTATACTATAATATAATATCTAATTGAAAATTTACTTTACACTGCGCATGCGCTAAAAATCAATTAGAGATAAAAAATATCACCTATAATATAATGACAGCAAATCTGACAAGCGCACGTGAGCAAGAAGCATATCATGTTCACCCAAAATATAACTTATACGCTGGAAATGCAATAGGTTCGGTTATTAACATTAAAACTGGAATACCTGTTGGCGAATTAACGTCAGCGGGTTATCAGTTTAGTGTAAAAGGAGATAATACTGAGAGGATTACAATGCTTAGAAAAGATTTTATTTATACTTTGTTCTGCGATGACAGCATTCCAGAGGGATGGCGTGTATATCACGTGAACGGTAAAGTCACTGATGATAACGTTGAAAACTTATCCTTAGAAGATGAGTTTCAGCCGCATCCGGTCTTTGATTTATATGAGGCTAACGATCGTGGTATTATTAGAAGCAAAAAAACTCAAAAAGTTCTTAGTACTATGAGTAATATGGGATATATCAGTGTAAATGTTAGAGGAAGATCGACAATTTTTGTTCATTATCTTGGTCATAGGTTTGTTTACGAGGTGTTCAAAAAACCCATACCTGATGGTATGGTTATTAATCATATTAATAACGTAAAAACAGACAATCGATTGGAAAATCTGGAGCTAGTGACGCAACAGGAAAATTTGAGAAAAGGACGAGGTGGTAACGGTAGTAATTTTAGATATCCAGCAAAACCTGTTATTTCAAAAAACCTCGAAACGAATGAGGAGATTGAATTTAAATCGATTTCAGCTGCGGCGAAATATTATAGTGTAAATCCCTCAGTCGTAAAATTTGTAGCTGATGGATTAACAAAATCAGCTTTTTCAAGCGAATACGATGCTAGGATTGATTTTAGATATGATGATCAATAATATTTTGTAATTCAGTTTTAGTCAAACAATGATGAGCAAATGCTATAACATCATCATGATCAAATTTTAACGTTGTTACTGCAATTTCATTAATTTTATTTTTTTCTGCTTCTGTTAGCAATATTTGATGAAAATCACCTTGCATTACAATAACGTCAACAGAATATACACTATAACCCAACAAACATTATCTTACTGCTTCGGCTAGTTCGTTGTAATTTAATATATTAACTTTTTGGTGATATTTTATCTCATCAGTCATCTTATAATAACAAATTAGATAAAAAATATATTATAATAATGGACTTGATGAAACAACTCGCTGAATTGTACGCAGAAGATACTAGCGAAAATGTCGCCAGCGATGAGGTCATGCATAGTATTACATTTTCCAAAGATTTCATAGACAAATCTGTTGGTTATAGTGAAGATATTTTGTATAACAACAAATCTGATGATGATGGTGTAATAGTCACTGTTGCTGACAAATCTAATTACAGCAGACCAACAAGTGAACGATATAATGTCAAGTATCACATTGCTAAAAAAAATAATGAAATTTAATTTTACCATTTCCGAACAACAAATATTTTGGCAGATAATCGAACCTTTCTTAAACATTAACATTCCAGGCCGACAGAAAAATATCAAATTCGATTTCATATTTGTCAAGATTTTTAATCTAATGACGATCTCTGACGATCGCAGACAATATCTAATATCGTTATGTAAACCAGTAAAAGGCATATCTGTCAAACAAAAGTATGAGGAAATTTATAATAACATTAAATCATATCATAATTTGTTTGGTTGGAATCCAACTGTTAAATTTATCGCTATACCCACGCCATTTGACTAAACTTTTATTTCCTTTTTTCCTAATCACTTTCTCAATAACAAAAACATCCTGCTCAGTTTTCTGTAGTTCTTGTTCGTAAAAACTACCTACAATAGGTTCTTCTGCCAGATCTTTTAAAGCGTACGTTACAGGTATTGTTAAAAGTACCTTATCAACTACAAATACTTCTTCGCTCCAGTTTGGAGTAAATCCTTTTGCAAATACCTTTTTTATCAAAGATATTCTAACTTTATCACCAACCTTAAATTTATGTCTGCGGTACATGTTTTCATTTGCTAATATCGGATTTTTAATAGCATTATTAGGTGACATTTTGATGGTTCGATGTTTCGTGTTATTATATTCACCTACGATTTGAGAAAGGTCATCGATGTACCTGTTGGTGTTTTTAGCTGTCATATGTTTGTGTAATTTTTCGTTTAACGTGCGATTAAATCTTTCAACTACAACGCTTTTACCCTCGTTCCCTGTAACATACTTTTTTATATTATTTTGTTCTAGAAACTGTTTAAACTTTTTGTTAAAAAAACTCAGATCCGTGATCAGTCCAGATTTTATTTGGTTTTCTTTCTGTGCTCGTTATTATTTGTTTTAGCGCATCAGTCATTGAATTCCCTGTCTTATCCGAAACAGGTACACTGAAAGCATATTTACTAAAAACTTCTATAACATTAAACAAATATCTTTTTGGAGCGCCATCAGCACCAACGTTAAACTGAGCTAGATTGGATACATCCACCAAATCTATTGCCCAGATATCATCTACACCATTAGCGACAACATTACGTCCTGGGAACTTTTTTAGGTCTGTGTAGTTCAACTGCAAGATCATCGTATACTTTTTTCCGAGTGGAGACTCTCCGAGTCCAAGTTTATATTTTGCTCCAATTATTCCCTGAACAAATCTTCTATCAAAACGTTCTCGTAGATTTTTTGGCTCCATATCACGTAATTCGTCTAACATCACTTTATCACAATCTAATCTTGAGTTTTCATGATCACGATAACAGATATCATGACGCATTGCTATTGCATCCACTTGATTGTAAGGCTCTTGTCCTGGCAATGGATTGTCGTTTTCATCTAGTTGTTGATCTAGCGGATTGTAAGGTCCTGTAAACCGATGACCTGGCAAAGTCCAACCGCCTTTTGGTTTTGGCAATTTTCCAATAATTTTATGTATATCTATACCTGACCCTATTATTTCTCTGTTGTTACAACATTGACAGTATGCGACAATTTTATTTTGCTCAAGACACAAATCTCTGTCAGAATCACAGTTGCATATCATTCTATATTTTTAGTCGTCTACTAAAATAATATCAGGATAACCAGATCCTAGCGACATCTCTGAGGATACTGTCGCTGGGGACGTTTTCTTTAAAAACATTTTTTCTTTTTCCGCAGACTGCACAAAAACTTTTTAATATTATCCTGTTGTTTTTTGTTTTTTTCTGTTGTTTTATTATTTTCTGTTTTAGTTCTACACTCGAGACAGTATGTTGACATTATTATATTTTTAAGTTTAGATAAAATTAATTGCAATCTCATCATTAGCGTGAGAAGGTTGCTTGTCAAACTGTAAAATAAATTTAAAAAATTGAGATTTCTGCTCATCTGTCGGATAAACATTATACAATAATATCCGCAAGCAGAGGTTCCAACGGGTTGGAGTTGATTTGATGAATAATATATCTTTGTAAATTTTTTGTTCATATACTTTTTTATTACATCGCTTGGAGGAAGTCCAAACGAGTCGAAATAATTATTATTATAAACTGCTACCCAATGCGTACCGGATCCGTCATTAAAATCTTGTATATTAATAACACACGAACTTACAGCTGACGGCGATTTTATTGCTGCGAGTTCATCTTTAGAATAAACTCCGTGAAATCCAGGAACTGCTTTTAACTTATCGATTATATCAAAATTACTCAGCGGGGTGGTCGTGTTCCTGGTAATGTTAGGCCACGTCCGATTCCTAAAAGATTTGGCAGCAGACTTCCCGCTAGTCCTGCCAAAAGTGGAGCGAACGGAATAATTCCTCCTTGTTTTGCTTGTTTGCGTTTTGGTGTTGTTTTCTTTTTTTGTTTTCTTTTTTTTCTGGCGATTTTGTTGTTGGTGATTTCTTTTTCCGTTGTGGCATTATAATATATCATTTACATAAAATTTACAATTTTTGTATTCCACTTCCATGATTCATACCATTACCCTCAACAGCTTTCTTCGTTGCGCCAGAGACTGCTCCTGACATTGCTGCTAGTCCTAATGTTCCCAACACCGGCAAAACTTTAGGTATTATTGTACTAGCTAATACTGATAATGCCGGACCAAGAAAACCATCTTTGACGACAATGTCGCTTGCCATCGCAGTTATTTGTGCACCACTCAAATTTAAAACAAGTTTTTTTTACGATCATACTTCTTTACTTGATCTTTTGTCAGCATTAATTTTGTTAAAACACCATCAGAAATATTAGGGTTGATTTTTAATGATACATGTTCTCGCTTTGCAATAGCAGCTACTAATTTTTTAACTTGCCATCGGTCAAATATACTTCTTTTACAATATATTTTGCCACTTTATATAATAACTATAGATTAAACTTGAACTGTCATTTTACCTCCAATAGAATTTACCGTGATAAATCTATCACTAATCACTAATGCGTATACGTACAACGGCGCTATTGGAACCGCTCCAAGTGTCCAGGTAATTTCATTATCAGCTGTGCTGTCTACAATTCGCTCGTTATGTTTACTAACGTCAAAATAAAATATAGAATAAAGCGTACGAAATTCCTCTGCTGATATTTGAGTTCCATCTTCAACATCTTGATATTTTTGCATTGCGTCAAGCAGGTACATATACGGTCGAGAAATATTTTTATTAACGTCATCAGCAAAATTGCACTCTATAGCTCGATCTGGATATTGCTTTGAATTTAATCTAGCGTATATTCGTCTGACATCGGCGTGGTCAAATATTGCATTATTTTGTTGTTGGTTTCCTCGTCGGGCGTGCTGTTGAAATACAACAAATATGTGTCTCGGCAGATGTTCGCTTGATGTTGTTGTAATCCTCCACGTGTAGTCAGTAGTATTTGGAACCGCTGTCTGATATATCTTATGCTGCTTAAAATAAATTCTGTTTGTATGCTTATCAAGCGTGTTATTTAGTTCTGACATTTTTAGTTCTGACATTTTTGTGATCGACGGTGTTATAAATGGCATCCACAAAGCAAGTTTGTTTATGATAAACTGTACATCAACCCCTCCAGATCTAAACAAACAGTCGTTTTGTTCTGCTCGATCTAAAATAAGCGTATATTTTACTCCACGGAATACTTTATCGCGACAAAAGCCGAAAATCATGCTTAGCGGAAGCATCATTGTAATTTGACGTGATCCTGCTGAAAGTTTACTTCGCCTAGCAAAGCCTTTGTTACGTGGATTTCTCACATCAAGTGTGTTAAGAAGTAAATTTAACATCGCAGTACCGTTTGCATCTGCAGCTGGTGGTGTTATATTTAGATTATTAAAAGCTGCTATAACAGAAACTCTTGTGGCGTTTGCATTAGCATCTGCAGCAGGTGCGACAATGTCTAGAGCAGCAGCATTAGCAATGAGAAAATTTCTCACAATTACAGCATTTTCATCTGCATTAGCTCCATGTACTATAGCGCCTCTCTTCAAAAATTCAGTTGATTCAGCTATACCACGTCCAGTATCTTTAAACCACATCATGTTGGTTGCAAATGATCTCGAGTAATCGTCGGAAAACGAAATATTTAAAATTGTACTTGCAACTTGTAGATGACTTGAAATATCTTCTATAGTTTGATTGGCCAGTTGATATCTAGCACTTTTAAATAAACTCCAGCCGTTATTTATAAGAGCTATTTCTGCTCCAACTGCAATTACAGCAGGTGGATTGGCTACTGTCATAATCTGACCACGAACTTCTAACATAGCCTTATGTGGCAGTAGAAATACATCTTCGTCTCTGGTGTTAAAGGTTCTGATACCAGCTTTATTTGGTTCGTTAGAGTTTTCATCAAGATACTCAACATACTCGAATTCTGTCACATCGTTGTCGATGTCATGAGTTTCTGTTAACTCGAGATAATTTTTAACAGACATTTTATTTTATTAAATTATATAAAATTTTATTGCGGAACTGTTACTTTAGATATCAATTTTTGTATGATCTTCTCACCCTTTGGTGATAATAATTTTTTTTGTTGTTATCATAGCTCGCTGAGTTTCTTTTGTTGGAGCGATTTCTGAGATAGCTTGTTTTATTTTAGATGCAGTCGGTGGATCACCTTTTATTTTATCAGCTATTTTTTGTCCAACCGCAGTCCCAGCGGCAGATGCAGCCCCAGTTGCAAAAGCTTTACCCGCGTCAATAGCAATTGGTGCAACTTTACGCGCTATACCCGGAATATTTTCAATAACTTTAGTAAAAATATTTCCAAAAAATCCTCCTACTATTTTTCTTCGATAAATCTTTTTTCTTTTTTTCATTATATTTGATGTTGCATAATTTTTACTTTTGCTCGCGTAGATGTAAATAATAAGTTACAACTTCATTATTAACATGTAACTGTTCTCCAGATTGATCTGTCAACTGCATTATTATACTTAATATTTGATCTTCAACGTTTAAAGGATAATAGATAATATGTCGTGGAGTTATTTGCATGAGAGAACCTGGCGGAACTTCAGGTGAGAAACTGTAAATCGTTTGACCTTTGCTGCCTTTTGATGTATAAGAGCCAGAAGCAATAGAGCAGTTTATTAACATCGTATTTACTTCTGTTATATTTACTGGCAGTTCACTATCATATGTAAGAGCCTGATCAAGTGCATCATAACTTATTTTAGTAAATCCTAACAGTTGTGCAACACTTCTTTCTCTTGGTTCAAGATCGATTTACATATTTTTTAAAGTTATCCTAGCTCGCAATGTGTTATAATTTGCTGCCAATTCAAAATCATCAGCCACACCGCCAGCTTTTGTTATGAGCTCTTTGATTGTCCTGTTTAGATCAGTAATATTATAAGCTCCTTGTGGAATTTTTTTTGTAGATATTGAAAAACTTGTAAACGTAAAAAACTGCATTTCATCGTTAATATCAGTTTTCACGTTAGGTATAGCATTCCAGCAAGTACAAGAAATTAATCCAATCTCATATTGTTTTGCAGGATCTAGTTGGATAGGTGGAATATAATTTACTGAAAAATTTGCGCTATCTATCGCAGACTCACTAGAGTTTAGTAATAATGTTGTTTGCATTCTTTTTGTATTATATCATTTTACAAATTTAAGTTGCAGTGTAAAGTTTCATATTCGTCAGATGTTAATAATTCGCTCGATCTTAGATGATCAAGTATGTCAATGATTTCATTATCAAGTTCAATACTATCATTCCCAGCTTCCTTTGACGATATTAATAACATTAATCTACCTATCATTTCAGTAGTTGAAGTAAATATTTTTACACCAGGTCCTGTTTTTTCTTTTCCATTTTTTTCTACATGAGATTTATCGTACACAATAAATTTCCTTCTAATACTCCACCCCGGACCAAAAGGTTTTGCTCTACTATTTTCTACTGTTTTTCTAAACATGAGAGCAATGACACCATTTCTCATTCTATTATAAAGTAGATGCATATTCTCAATCTCTGTAGCCGTGTCTATTTCATCTTTAGCAGCAGCTCCGTCCTTAAATATTACATCTAATCTATCGAGTAATGTTTGATATTCTACATCAGTCCACTTGCTTATATCATCAATACCCCTTATATTTTCATTCCTTAAAAAATCATCATATTCACTACCTTTTATCTCATCATTTGCTCTTTTTGTAAAATAAAATCTTTGATCTCCAACTTCCATAAACTTTACAGTAAGCTCACCAACTCTTTGTTGCTCCTCTTTGATATCTTTTATATCTCCTGATAAATTTTTTATAATATTTCTTATTCCTTGCGTTGTTAACTCTGCTAATCTTCGCTCAAGTTCCATCGGATTGTTTATCAATCGATCTGTTTCAGCTTGTCTAGCCGCAGGATCAGCTATATTTGCTGTAAATGCCTCAATTAGTTTTCTTTTTTCTTCATCAGATCTAGTAACAAGTTTTGCAGCAGCTGCTTCCTGTTGTTCTTTAACAATTCCAACCAAGCCTTTTTCCTGCAGTTGTTTAAGTTCTTCTTCTGATAGTGGTTTGGTTTCAGGTTGTTTACCTAATAGTGCTTCAGTAACTGACTTGAAAATTGTAGCTGTTGTTTCTGTAGCAGTTACTTGCCCACGTCGTGCTTGTTGTACTTTTTGCTTAAGTAATGCCTGAGATTGAGCAAGTTTTTTTTAGATCTTCTATGTGTTGTCTGTATCTTGCTCGTTTATCCATTATTATTATTATTATAAATTTTATAAAATTGAAACCCCTTACTGTAAGTAAGTGTCAATACAACAGCGAAACATTTTAGTTGGATCATGTGTAAGTTTATCAAAAAAGAAAAAGTTGTATTTATCTTTTGTAGCATGACGATAAAAGTTCAATAAACTTAACTTTTGTCACGTCACCCTATTGCTCGCTTGCAATATTTCTAACGTCAACATTGTCTAGTCCTGGAAATAATATAAAACAACCAGTATTTCGTCTAATAAATCTGTCAACGTTATAATATCATTGAGCGAGATAAACAGAATTACACTGTTTGTTACGTGACAGTGAGAAATATGATCTTATTTTGTTCATCTCCATGTTATTTAGCGAAATATCGTCAAAAACTACTATCTTATGTTCATCTGCATCAAGTTGATTAACTGGAATAAGATCTTCTGGCTGCCTAATTATAAAAAAATCTTCACCAGCCTTAAGTTCATCACGAAGCTTGTCATTATACTGGCTTAATAACTCATACTTATCCTGCTGTGGATTGATTGTGTAAATATAAACTGTCGTAGTTAAAATTATCACCAAGAAGCAAATTCATAAGCAAATTTGTTTTCCCCGATCCAGTTCGCCAAACAATAAGATAATGACAATCAGGAAGTTCATTGTTATGTTTATGCTTCACCAGTCTCTCTGTATCAAAGTTTAATATCAACGATTTTGCCATTCTGTATAATATTAAAATAGTGTTGATAATTTTATCTAGGATAGTAAATAATGAGCTACTATACAAAATTTGGAACACTATCAGGAGATTTATCCACGGAAGGTTATCAAGGTGACTTATCCAAATATGCAACTCTTAATCAGCTCAAAAATGAAATCAATAATTTACTAAATCTTACCAGTGTAGAACCAGATGAAGTCGTCATTTTCCAGGACAAAGAAGGACGATTAAAAACGAGTGATGTAAAACTGCCAGATGTACTTGTACGAATTCCTAATGCGGTTACTGATAATATTGTAACTTTGTACAATCAAGGTATGATACGAGATTCTGGTAGGTCAGTGAATGATTTTGTTAAAAAAGCTGGTGATTTATTTAGTGGGAATATTGTTATGAACCAGAATAAGATCACAGATCTTGGAAACCCAACTATAGATGGAGACGCTGCCACTAAAAAATACGTCGATGATAAGGACGCTCCAATCAATAATGAAATAACAGCGCTCAAAAATAAATTTACCGATCACGTGGATACGTTTTCAATTTTTCGCAGAAACATAAACAAAATTAAAGATGAATTTTTTGGAAATCCATCAAATGTTAACATTACACTCGCTAATATTAACACAAAACTCAATATTAACACAAAACTCATTGATATTATTAGTGGAATTCCTAGTATTGTTGAGAAAACGAGTATGATTAAAATTCCTCACAAACAGATTAAAAATATTGTGTATACTGTTGCTTCTGGGTATGGAACATGGGCAAAGCAAAATAATAATTCTATCAAACACAGTGCAGAAGTTACTGGTGTGTATAGATTCACAGTGATTAGCATTGGAGTTTTTAATATTTCAACCACATCTCCATTACATATTTTGGATACGTCTTCTGGAACTGTATCTATATTAATATTAAAAGGTATTGAAGAAACATTTACACTTGAACTTACTACTATATTTCCAAATATAACCGAAGTCGGTTATCATTGGTGTTTGGAATTTGTAGCTGAATTATTAAATACAAAGACCACCAGGGATTATGTAAACAAATATTATAATGAAAAGAAGTATAGTTGATTTCAATCATTTTTCAAAAGATATTCCAAAACAAGATGTAGACGCATTAATACAATACTATAAATATTATCATAAAAAACTTTGGTGTGTTAAAAAAATGTTACAAATACTACAACAAGATCCTTCGAGTAATATCATATCTACCCTTGTTAATGACCAGTTCTGGTATAATTTCAAGTGGGGTATCATTAAATCCTTTTTTGTTAATCATATCCAGTATTGGTGTTTCACTTACAGCGGCATGTAAAAAAGTAGAACCAAGACTTGTAATAAAAAAGCATAGCTGCTTAACATCTTTAAAAACTTACAAGAAACTACTTGATCAGATCCGGTCTTACCTACGAGGATTTAAATATAATATGGATGATTTATTACGTGAATTTCGTATTATTGACAATATGTTAACAGACATTCTACCAATGAGGGTTAGCAAGTATGAAAAAAATTATCAAAAAAATATGAGTAACGTATAATTTTATCTAAACTTAAGATATAATATCACTTACCTTCCTCTAATGCATAGTTTAATTTCCACCTTGTTAACTGAAACGTTCTAATGCAGTTTAATTTTCATCCTGTTATCTGATAAAAAACTTGTGGTAGACTGATTATAAAACCCATTTGCCGTCTTTAGAATAATCGTATTACACGCATGTGCTGTTCTAACAAATTTGTCACCTCTGTATGACAGAGCTTACTTGGATGAATCATAGCATTCCAACACCTGTTGTTTTGTCTGGTTATAAAATACCTGTCTGTAGTAGTAGTAGTAGGAAAAAAGGGTTTGGGCTAAAACCCTTGTTTTCTATTACTCCTCTTACCATAGTTTTGACCAATATAGTCATTGCACATACAAGTGGACTGACACTTTAGTTTGATAAGAATCATTCAGCACAGCTGAATCCATTGTACTGTAAATCCTTGTGATGTTTGCAACCAAAACAATGTATCATATACCCTATTTAGAAAACTAGTGAAAAGAGATAATGGGATTTTTGGCATGCTTCCCTGTGATGAAATTGATTTACAGTTATATTTTTGGTAAAGAAATATGAACTCCCTTGAAACAGTCATCAAATCTGAGAGCAGATAATGGAGCTAATACAGATAAAGTAAATGGAACACTTAAGAAAGTGAGAGATTATTGGAAACTCGAAATGTGAAATCCCCATGAGCTACACAACAAAAAGGCAGTTGGACATTATGCTATATGCACATAGTGTCAAGACTGCGGAAAGAAAAATTAAGTGGCAAGGAAATAAACTATAAGCTCTTGTTTTACTCCTTCTAACTATATAAAATAAAAAAAAATGGGAATCTAAAATCACCTAGAATTGTTAAAGCTGTGTAACATAAGCAATGTCTATCATAATAATTCTCAATGACCTTAAATTTTCAAACTTTTATAATAATACAATGAATGAGCAATCTGATAATCTGTACTGGTTGCATAATAAGACAAACTGCCCTGTAATACTGCAAAAATGATATATAACTAGTCTCATTATTGGGACACCTGTCTTTAGGGCTGAGACCTTTTTAAAATTTATGAGTCCTGGACTTCAACTTTCAAAAATCCTTAATAAAAACCTGTATATATTCATTTCAAATACTAAACAATATATTAGTGCAAATAAATAAAATTATATGTGAATAGAATAGTAATAAAAAAGCCTGTCCAATAGGTATCAATGTGAAATTAAAGCACCACAAAAATATTGCCAAGGTCAGCAGCCAAAAAAACTTGGCAAAGCAAAAGAAATGTTATATAAAACCATTTACGGATAAAATACATTTTCCATGTTGTTGCCACAAACTAAATGAACAATTCGGATAGTTTTGAAATAATTAGAATATGAATAAAATTTGTACATTTTGTTTAATACATTAGTACAAATAGGATGAAAAGATTCCATGTTCATTGTGACACAATTACTGAGAAACATCATAAACCCAATGGCAGAATCATAGGGTACATAAAGCTCCATTGTACTTTAAAAATGCTTTTATTTTAATACCAATATATTTAAAAGTTTATCATTTACTTCTGAGTCCTGAAAAATGTTCAACAGCTGTTACAAATGTAAGGCATCATACAAAACACACTTACTGCTTTTTTGACAGAATATGGCATTTCATCTAAGTAAATAAAAGTTTAGATAAACTTTGAGTACAGGTGGTAAAGAGATCAACATCTATTGCCCACAATTTATCATTACATCTTTCAGAATAAATTTCACTGGTAATTTTTGGTAAAAATTTCACCACATAGGTCTATTGACACCACAGCTTTTCTTGCAACTATGTTTTATTATTTATTTTTTTTCTAATCTATTTATTGGGGAAAAAAATGGAAACTCAAGAAAAATTGAGAAATTAAAGAAAATAAAGGCAAGAACAACAAAATCTTCATATTCATGATTCCAGACATAAGCTGTTGTAAGGAATACTTGAGGCCATATAATACATACTCTAAAGGTCAAAGATAAGGCTATAATGATCTGTTGTTTAAAATAAATTTACTCATGAACATGGACCCCATCAGAGATATGTAGTAGCTAACAATATACAAACTGGTAAAAAAGATTGATTCCATGCCATGGGGGGGGTAAAAGTCTTGCATAGAGATATGACTAATTTTCAGGTTGGTCTAGACAGGCATCAATCCTGCTACATATTTTTAGACATGGTGGCCAAATATGTATAAATTTTAACTCTGTCTAATTCAAGATGCTTTCTGTCACATGTGGTATAATTCTGTTGAAAAAGTTCTGACCAGATGTTGTTTTTTTGTAATCTCATAAGTTGCAGGATTATTGACTCCAGATAAGAATCATTAAAACGACTGAATGCCATCTATACTGGGATGTGTTTGGTTCAATATGATGAAAATATGTTTTTATTTGGTGAGAATGAGTCACTTAATTTTTTTCTACAATTTTTTGCAATAACAGACATATTCAAATGAATCTTTTTGTTTTAGGATGCTTCTATTAAATTTTATCAAATTCCATTGTGTGATATTTGAGGTTGGAATATCCTCATTTTAAAGATTTAATGGTACTGAATATATGAAACGCCATAAAATAATGCACTTTCCATATACACTAGTTTATTAGTTGAATCAAACAGCAAACTAAACAGACCCAGATCTGCCACTGCATCATGCGCCTTAGATCTGGGTTTGTCAACTCTGTTAGGAGTAATCAGTGGAACAAACAATCTATACCCTAGTAAGCAATTACATTATCCTATGGCAGAGCAGGATCATTGATTTTTGCAGTTTGACTCATCTTATAAACAAGTATATATGTTAATATAATAGCATAAAAAAGCAGGTACTTGCAATAAGATTTTGAAGCGAATAGTTTTCACTGGTCACTTTTGTTGGGCAATGATAATAAAATCATAGGGCATGATTCACATTACTTCACATACTCCATTCCTTTCCAAACTCACCTGACCTATAATTTATCAATGTTTTATATTTTACCTTCAAATTTAAAAAACAGACTATTCTAATTTACCTAACTTGCAGTGCTGCACCATGAGCAGGTTATGGGGATGTTTTCTCACCAGAAACTAACTTAAATTTGATCACCACAGGGGGATGGAGGCACATAAGATATCCCTTTGGCAGTTAAATCAAGGTGCAGCACTGATAGCTAATTTTACTAAAATTTATGCATTCTGTATTGAAAATGTTTTTTTCTCTTTATGCAAAAGATGAGAACTGTATATACCCAAACCTGATTTTCAAATAGTTCTCATACAGGTTACTTCCCTTGATTCAATAGCCAAACTGGCTTATAGAGACTGCTTTCTCTTAAGTTTTGTAGAATTCTATGTCATCAATAATTTTCATTTTTTGTAGTAATGACATAATGTGAACCAATCTTAAACACCTCCATGCCTGGAGGCAATTAAATTTGTTTTAAAAATTTTCTACTTTTAGCAATGGTTGCCACATTTAACGACAGATTGGCAACATTTGGATAAATCTAAAAGTGCTTTGGTCAAATTCTGTTAGCAGCTTTCGACAAAATGTAAATAACAATTGTAAACAAATGACAGACAACAAACAGGTGAGGCAGAAAAATTAAATGTCAATACCATAAGCTCATTTGACTCTAAGGTCTGTAATTTGTGGGGTCAGCCATCTCTGGAGTTTGGATGCATCTGATTGCCTCCTTGACTGGGATTCAATACACTTTCTCATAAGGAATGGGACATTTATTTACCTTGGTTTCTACCAACAAATCTTCTAGAATGTCACTGAATCAATTCAATTTCATGACTGAATTTATCTCCAACTGGGGCCCCTACATGCTACAAAAAAGGCTAGGAGCTCCAGAAGTAATTTAATCTGTACATTTCATAAACATTCTCTCCAGCATATTAAGGTGAACCACAGTTTCACATGACCCTTAATCTCAAGTAATGTCCACTCCTAACCTTGGCAACAATCTAATCTCATAATCCTTTAAATCAGACCAATAAGCCCAATCCAATGGCATACCTGAATGAATGAACAGATCAAAGAGTGCATGTGTTCAATTTATAAAGCTCAAATAAAGCTCTTTAAGAAAGAGTTAAAATGTAGATTTCTGATTTTTAAATACAATAAGGACAAGTCTGAACCATCAACATTGCTTTCTAACACTATACTTGCATAATAAAGGACTTGTATACAATCTCTTAAATTAATCAGGTTTGCATATTTTTAAAACTACAATTTCAGAACCAGTCAAAGTGATCTTAATCTTTTGACCCCAAATCAATAGGCTGCTGAAGATATGGTTGAGAACCGAAATTTGTGTGTAGAAGCCATTTTTCTTTTCTCAGTCACATTGATAGTAACCTTTGACCACTTTACCTCAAAATCAAGAGGATTTTTCCTTACCTTAGTTGCATGCCTTCCTTAATGTTCAATCCTGGTCAGTGACCTTTGACCAGCTGACCTCAAAATTAACAGGTTTTGTTTCCTTATCCTATGTGCAGGTTTTCATTAATTCACTTTTTTGTTCTTCATGGGTAATTTATTAAAGGCAAAGCTGAATCCAAAATTCCATATATGTAGCGTATACATCTAGTGTATATTAATTTTGGCAGCTAGCATGACATGAATGCAGAGAAATGAATTGTGTTTGGTTGTCATCAAAAGTTTGAATGTAACCAGACTGAAAACTGGATACAGTAAAATCACAATCGAGGGAAGATAAGGGCTTGGGTTGATGAGATGATGCTGCACTGGATTAAAGAGTTGTATCTCAAGTACACAATTTAATATTTTGTTTAAATAAAATTTGAGTGCATTTTGTGACATGTAATTTTCAAATGAATTAAAAAGTGTCCCACAATTGAGGATTTGAAAAAAGTGTCTCAGAACATGCAGAAAAAATTACTTAAAAATTAAATTGATTTATGGTGTTCCAACAAATATGATGTCCAAATATATAAGGTAGATATGATATTGTTTTTTAAAAAAACTAATTGCTTAAGAAAAAAATTTAAAATATATTTTAAAAATTTAAAATGTATTTAAAAAATTGGTACATACTCAAGATTTGCTTTGAGTATTTTTTTAAGTGACAATTTTTATTTTTTCAAATCACTGACAATGTTTCTTATGCAAAGGATGTTACCATATCTATAAGCTTTCCACCTGTAAAATATGTAATTAGAATGTTGTTTACTCCACTGTTGTTATGTGAAAAGATGATAGCTGACTTAAGTAGCTTAAGTTTTAATAGCTGTTATAAAATTTAGATTTAAATGGGATATAATCTGATTTCATATGAAAAAGTACACATATTACTGTAGAGAAAAGCAGTAGGTTCTAGGACAAATCTGACAGCCTTATAAACTGGTTACTTGTAAATCTCTTTAATATAAAATTATGTGCATGATTTGTTATGTAGATTACCACTGCTGTTCTGTATGCTTCTTTGAACACTTTCAATATGAACTTTATGGTATGTATATCTTTATAATGTAACATCATCCTATTTATTATATAGATTAATACTGCCACTGTAAACATCATCCTATTTATTATATAGATTAATACTGCCACTGTAAACATCATCCTATTTATTATATAGATTAATACTGCCACTGTAAACATCATCCTATTTATTATATAGATTAATACTGCCACTGTAAACATCATCCTATTTATTATATAGATTAATACTGCCACTGTAAACATCATCCTATTTATTATATAGATTAATACTGCCACTGTAAACATCATCCTTTTTATTATATAGATTAATACTGCCACTGTAAACATCATCCTATTTATTATATAGATTAATACTGCCACTGTAAACATCATCCTATTTATTATATAGATTAATACTGCCACTGTAAACATTTTCTAAATGATTCATTGCAAGAGTGGCAATTTTGTTGGCAATTTTGACAATCAATATCGCCATATTGGATGTGGAAGTTAAGTAAAACTTCTTAACTGCATGCACTGGTTTAAAGGATAATCTCTAAAGATAAATAGCTGTTAGATTTTTAAATCTCTTTTCACTAAAGTATATAAATATGAATGATGATTACAAGTGCTACATTGGTATAATATTTAGGAAAAATAGGCCACAAATGTTGGAAAATCCATGCACATACAATCAATCGGAAATACTGTGAAGTCATTATGACATAGTAATCAAAGAGTAGTCTTTCAAATCAAAATGATGACAAAGCTAAATGTATCTCTCTACCTGCACTACTTGAACAACTGGCATTTCTAATTCAAGCCCTGGGCAATCCCTGCAATATAAAGAAATAAATTAAAACTACTAGACTCATAAAAGAATACGTGCAGCTTCAGTGTAAGCGATCAGCAGAACACAGTGTCATATATGTGCATTTTTATATTATGTACCATTATCCCTTGCAAAAAACTGAAACGCAAACTTTTACATAAAATTTTTAAAATGATCCTGCCACTTTTGGTACTAGACAAATGAGATATCACCATTTGACAATGCAGGTGAGACAACTGTATTTGTGCTTTTTGCAAAGCTTGTCTTGCAGTAATTACCTTGGCATGTAACTTTTTTGTCAAGCCTTTCTTGCAGAAATTACTTTGCTATGTAGCTTTTGGTCAAACCTATCTTGCAGTAATTACTTTGTCATGTAGCTTTTTGTCAAGCATGTCTTGCAGTAATTACTTTAGCATGATGCTTTTTGTCAAACCTTTCTTGCAGTAATTTTGTGCATATCAGTCTGTACATGTTTGTACATCATTAAAATTATGTTTTTTAGATCAAGCTCTGTGTTAGTTTTTGTGCTTCACTTTTTACATCTTTTCCAGTTAAATTAAAAGCAGGCTTGACAAAAAGGGAGATCTCTTGTTTTGTGAAAGATAATGCAAGACTAAATGATACTATACCACTCCCTCGATAACACGTGGACATTGTGGTACAAAAACATCAACCGCGATACAAGTGAGGGTGCGAGTTATCAAGGGACCTATAACAAACAACAAAACTAACAAAGGGAACAATGTAGAGGCAAAAGGGGGTGGGGGTGGCTTGGCATGTTACAGTGTTGAATACTCAATTAATAATCATGCTAAGATTAACAATGACTAAATATCTCTTTCTCTTCATATCGGTGTACTTTGTTTAGTTTTTTTTCCTCACAGAGTAACATTAATTTCAGGATAACTTACAGTATATTGAGCAGATCATCAAAACATTTTTCCTCATGGTTTCCGTTCGCTTAGCACATATACGACTTCACACGTGTACTACATCACTAATTTTTCTTGTGAATGGTATACATTCTAGTTTTATTGCTTGATCCAAAGTAGATGCATTTTTAAATACAAAAGATCAACATATTTAAAAAAACAATTTGGATTGAACGATGTGTAGATTTTTATTGCGGTAGAAGTAAAATGGAAGAAAAAAATAAATTCACAAGGGTTAACCATTACCAACATGAATTTAATGGGTCTAACAATTTAAAACGACATAAATTAGAACACGATAACACTTGCAGTTTGTGACACGCTGTGTGAACCATGCATACATTTTATCATCTAATTCATTATCGTTTGCAGTCTGTGCTCATTTTCGTTTCATCCCTTCATCTGAATCAACATCATGTAAGTAATTTCAAAGTTTCGGCTCATCCTTAAGCAAAACTCTAAATGTCGACTCAGCAATTTTTAGTTCATTGCAAATTTTTGATCTTGCTTTGCCATTATGAACTCTATCTATAATACACAGCTGTTCAGTCCTTGAGTATGCCTTTTGCTTAATTCCTTTGCTCTCCATGATCACATTTACAAATGATTAGGATACATTACTGATATTATATACTTCAATGATGTTAATACATAAAAATGTGAAAACATTTTCAATTGGTCACAGAGCATGACATTACATCAAAGGAATGTTACTTCATATGCTAATGACCCACGTTGTATTTCATCTGATTCAGCCAATTTTATTCCATTTTTTTTATTAATTCATTTTTTTAGGAAAAACATATATTTATCACAAATTTCAAAATGAAATGTGAAATGTATTTTTGTCCTTCAAGTTTAATTTTTTGTTTTCTCAGATCAAAATTCAAGGAGTTGGGAGAAAATTCAACAAGGTCAAGGACTGTAAGAATGATACCAACTTTTTCAAATATTAATTTTCAAGGCTACCCATCAAATTCAAGGATTTACAAGGTTGTATGTATCTACTAATATATGATGTATATCCAATAAGAAATGTGCATGCAAGGGAGAAGTACTCTGCCAATGAAATTACAGTCAAATCAACAGCTCTGACCCTGATTTAACATGGCATTATATAACAATATCAGATTTTGTCAGATTGCATGATACCTAAGAGTATATTTGAACACAAATGGTTACGGGTCAATACACATCAAAATTTACAGTGGGTATCAGAAAAATTACTTCATCTTGATGAACATGAGACATTCAAATAAGTAATTCAATTCTGCTGACAATAGAAAAAAATGTGAAAGATTTTTTTCTTCGATGTTAAGTGTATGGTTATTATTTTTATGGTCATTTATGGAGCCCTAACATTAAGAACTTACATTATCACCCATGGATGATGGTGGATTTCTTCCAACTGAAAAAAAGAAGACATATTGATAAAGCAAAGATATATATCGTTACAAATTGTTTGCTATTCCATAAAGGGTTCTTTCAGTCATAACATATTCTGGATTCGCCTGATACTGGCTTGAGTTTAAATGAATGTAGAATTTACTTGTGGTGTTGGTATTGATATTTCTGTTAATAAAAGACTAGAATGATAGAGGAGATTATGGAGAAGAATGAAGAAATGTGTGCTACTTACAATGTAAATAAATACAGAATAAATTATGTTTTACTTTTTATTGTGTTCTCTTATTTCCTTTTTCTAATAAGATCACTGTTACATTGATATATACAATAATAATTTCACTTTATGTCTATACATTTACTATACATCATAAGTAAACAGACTGTTTGCTTATTACACGATTTGTCCTATATACTTTAAGAAACAACAATTTTAGCATAAATGTTTTATGAACTAATTCT
The DNA here is from genome assembly GCA_016746295.1 of Potamilus streckersoni. NCBI lineage: Eukaryota > Metazoa > Mollusca > Bivalvia > Unionida > Unionidae > Potamilus > Potamilus streckersoni. The sequence goes on from JAEAOA010000708.1 coordinate 4,147,054, forward strand.
GATAAACTCAAGATAATATTTTTATCACATAAAAGTATAATCCTATTGGTGGAGGCTATTTATAGAAACTGCCTATAAAATAAAACCTTCCAATGAAATTCTGACCAATTCTGAAATTTAAAAAAAAAAAAAACATTGTGTCCATCCAAAATCTGGAAAAATCCTAATTTTAGATAAATCCGAAATTTAGATAACTTAAAATATGGACAAGTCTAAGATCTGTATAACTCAAAATCTGGGAAAATCCAAATTTTGTATAAATCAAAATCTGGGCAAATTCCGAAATTTGGATAACTTCAAAATTCTGTTAGCTTAAAATCTGGACCACTCCAAAATTTGTATAATTCAAAATCTGGATAAATCCGAATTTTGACCTTGTAACAACATAAAACTTTCAAAAATAGTTTTTATCTGAATAAAATTAGTCATGACTGATAAAAAGTTGGAAGCCGAATTTTGAAATTATGGTCAGAAAAGAGACAGATGGTTGTGACTTCAATGCTGTCAGTCTCTCATCTGCATGTACGATGCAGTATTTATACTCTCCATATCCTTGGAGGACCTCAGATGTTTACATAACATCAACAGCAGTGACACTCGAGGTTCCCCAATTCTGGTTAGAAATGGGAATGCTACCACCTAGCACTAAACAATATAGAATACTTGGAACAATGGGACCATTACAATGCTAAAAGAGCATGTTCCGAGAGGCAATATTTAATTAAAATACACAGTAAATAATTAAGGCAACCTAAAATATCATCTAGTAATACATAAGTATTCAACAGTTACTGAAACATAGTGATGAGATGAAAAAATCAACACAATCGATGAAGTCGGTCATTCTCATTCAAAGCCAACATGTGCTTTTTCAACTAGAAACCATTTCAAGGCAACATAATCATTGGAAACAAGGTACATGTATGCAACATTATAAATAATTGTATTAAACATATGGATAAGATAAAATTGTGAGACTAGCATAGCTACACACACACACACACACACACACACACACACACACACACACACACACACACACACACATATATATATATATATATATATATATATATATATATATATATATATATATATATAAACACATACATATATATATAAACACATACATATATATATATAAACACATACATATATATACAGGCATAACCCTGCTTTTTGAGAATATTTCAGGAATTAATAAGACCATTCCTTCTCTTTAACTAATGAGTGCTGAAAGAATTTCAAAATTAGCCATTTTTTTTAATCATCACTATCTTCATATATGATACTTCAGACATAATTAGGAAACACTTTAAAAGAACAAAAAAAAACATGCTGATATGACCATTCATTTAAGAGAATTACATAAATGCTCATTATGGCAGCCATATCGGAGGTCTGGTTTGCAACATTTGCGTTTAGAACCAACTAGATATCATAATTAGTCTTCTGGTAAAACCCCAATCCAATATGACTTTAAATTTAGCAATAACTGGATTTTCAAAATGCTTGTCAGTGTCTATACTGAATGTAAAATTAATAACATTTTCATCCAGTACTGAACTAGGCATCTCTTGGTGAAAAAGCCATGACAATATGACTTTCTGTTCAGGAGGAGCAGTGACAAGATGTTCATAATGGCTGCCATGGAGTACACAGACATCAAATTGGCACCATTTGCCATTTTCATTTAGGACTAAGTACATATAAAAAAAAGTCTTTTAGTGAAAACCCCATTTTGATATGACCACACATTCATAAGGAGCAAGAATAAGATTATTAAAATGGCCACTTGATGAAGCCATAGTGTCAGTCCATGTCAAGTCATTTTCATTTAAAACAAACTTGACATCACAATACAATTTTTGGTTGAATCAACATGCTGATATGACAATGTGTTCAGGAGTAGCAAGCAACACATTAGAGAAACCAGCCAGAACCAGCCTACTAGGAGGCAGCTAGATCCAGTCTACTAGGAAGCAGCCAGAACTAGTCTACTAGGAAGCAGCCAGAACCTGTCTACTAGGAACCAGCCAGAACCAGTCTACTAGGAACTAGCCAGAACCAGTCTAATGGGAACTAGCCAGAACCAGTCTAGGTGGTGCTTTACAGTTTCGTATTTAGCATAGAGTTAGAATTTTAAAGAAAAAAAATTTTCCCGGGTTACCTCACTAGTTATACTGTCTATTTATAAAAGACTTTGAATAACTTAAGGTATTGTTCAAAAAACCTTTAATTCCCTTTATTTTGGTGTATGATTGATGGATGTAATAAAGGTTAGAGAGTATACAGCTTGGCCTTACTCCAGATTTGCACCTTTCAAAAAGGTGCTAGTTCCACTTGATCATTTTCTTTTCCCGAACTTCAGAGGTAAATTGTAAAAGAAGAGCTGATAACTTTTTTTACCTTTTATATATTTGATAATTCATTCAATTCACTTTCAGACTCTGGTATTGTCTAGTCTGGCAAAATTCATTTTCTCTATTTTAATAGCTGCCAAGGACAGCATACTTTAGACAAATTCAGGTTGATTTTTGGAGCACAGAAGAGAAATCATTTTAGTTAGCAGTGTGCTAATATCATTTACAATTTCCAAAAGTACAATGTCAGCCACATTACATGAAAGTAGCATAGAGGCATGCCTACATTATCTCCACTACGCATGTTTTAAATGCATACAACTTCACATTACAAAGATCACTCTCTCAAAAGTACATAATAACTGGTGAGCGCCACCCTACTGGGAAGCAGCCAGAACTAGTCTACTGGGAACCAGCTAGAACCAGTCTACTGGGAAGCAGCCACTACTGGTCTACTGGGAAGCAGCAACTACTAGTCTACTGGGAAGCAACCAGAACCAGTCTACTGGGAACCAGAAATGTTCCACCTGCACACTGACTGATGTGATATGTGTTATCCTAACAGAATTATAATTGTTAACTAAAATGTTAACATAGCAACTAATGACCTAAGTAATGTAATTTGGGAAGTTAAGGTCAAAATTTTTATGTGTTGTAAGTAAAAAAGGGATTAAAGGTGGTCCAAGGTGTAATCCACTAATGAAAACTGGCTGACCTTTGATGTCAGGTTGATAAAATGGAGAGTTGTTGTTGTTGTTGGGCTTAACACCATTTTTCAGCACATGATAGGCTATTCATGGCGGCCAGTATTAATGGTGGAGGAAGAAACAGGGAAATCACCGGAAAGAACCACCGACCCACGAGAAGCTACTGGCAAGCTTTCTCACATATCCACATTCGCCGAATCCTAGACTCGAACACACACAAACAGAGATGAGATGGCAGTGATCCGTAACAGACAGCTTTTAGACCACTCGGCCACTTGGGGCCCCTGATAAAATGGAGAGACCGACCATAACAATTTTAAGAAAACACTTTTGTTAATATTTTGATTTTTTGTCTTCTTTAATTGTTATGTATTATTGTTCAAAATGTTTTAAGATGAATACTTAAGTACAGCATTTGCATTTTTTCCTTTACATGTCAAATGCTGAAATTTGCCATTTCTCCAAACGCCAAGATAAAACAGGCTACAAAATATTACAAACCAAGTTCAATACAATGCCTCAGATATAAGAGTTTAACTGTGTGTAAAGGCAAAGGTATAGAGTCTGCATTGTGTGTTAAAAGGTATGCATTTTTTGTATTTCATGAACTATCTAAAGTTTACATGCACATAAATTAAGTTCAAGTAGATAAAATATATCAGTTAAAATATATAACAAGATAAGTAATTGTAAAGTTGTAATAAATTATTTATAAAAGCAGAAATATATGATGCATTTTTTTTATTTATGTTGAGTCTTAATCTATCTTAAATTTGTTTTTTTTTTTTTTACAGTGTTGAAGCTGGCCAACAGATTCTTTTGATCAAAGCCATGAAGAGAAAGAAGATTTAAGGATGAGGCTCAGGAATATATCTTATGTCCAAGTCGGGAACTTCCTCATCGGTGTGAAGAGCAGTAAGCAACCTTACAAAATGAGCAACAGGAAAACTAAAACCTGAACTTCTTTGCAGGCTGAGCAGGATTGACCTGTCATGTCACATTCTAATGCTGATTCAGATTAGACATTCTCCATTCTTCACAAAATACAAAGTCTTACCTAAAAGTAGACTATGACAAAAGTCTTACTTACAGGTGACTATGACGAAATTCTTACCTAAAAGTGAGACTATGACATGTCTAATTTCAAAGCTGACTATGACACAAGTCTTACCTAAAGTAGACTATATATAACACAAGTCTTACCTAAAAGTAGACTGTGACACAAGTGTTACCTAAAAGTAGACTATGACGAGTCTTACCTCAAAGCTGACTATGACACAAGTCTTACCTAAACATTGACTATGACACATGTTTTACTTACAGGTAGACTATGACACAAGTTTTACCTAAAAGTAGATATTAATGCTCATCTTGCCTAAAAGTTGACTATGAAACATATCTTACCTAAATGGATACTTTGACAAAAAAAAAGATAAAAAGAATCCTCCTTTACAGCTAATCTATAAATGATAGCTACTTACTGTAAGTCTTTTGTCTGGATCCACCTCTACCATGCCACGTAACAAATTTTGGCAGTCTGGGGGTACAAAATGGGGAATGTGAAATACTCCTTTTTTCACTTTTTCCAGCAGTTGTCGTAGATTGTCATCATCAAATGGAAGGGCACCCTGTTAAAGAACGATGACATTTTCTATAAATATCAAATGGAAGGGCACCCTGTTAAAGAATGATGACATTTTCTATAAATATCAAATGGAAAGGCACCCTGTTAAAGAAAGATGACATTTTCTATAAATATCAAATGGAAGGGCACCCTGTTAAAGAACGATGACATTTTCTATAAATATCAAATGGAAGGGCACCCTGTTAAAGAACGATGACATTTTCTATAAATATCAAATGGAAGGGCACCCTGTTAAAGAACGATGACATTTTCTATAAATATCAAATGGAAGGGCACCCTGTTAAAGAACATGACATTTTCTATAAATATCAAAAACTGTTTTTGTTTCTTGTGCTTCATGAGCATCAAAATGAAAACAACCTAGACCTTATCTGGAACAATTCTGTTAGTTTTGAACCTATTATTTCAAGAAAAAACATAGATCCTTATCTACTTATCTGTCACTTGACTGAGATCTATCTAACAGCACATACTGTGTTGTAGACTGAGATTTATTTACCAGCACATACTGTGTCAGTAAACTGGGATGATTTCTACCAGCACATACTGTGTCAGTAAACTGGGATGATTTCTACCAGCACATACTGTGTCAGTAAATTGGGATTTATCTACTATCACATAAGGTGTCAGTAGATTGGGAAATATCTACTATCACATAAGGTGTCAGTAGATTGGGATTTATCTATCAGCACATAATATGTCAGTAGATTGGGATTTATCTATCAGCACATAATATGTCAGTAGATTGGGATTTATCTATCAGCACATAATATGTCAGTAGATTGGGATTTATCTATCAGCACATAATGTGTCAATAGATTGGGATTTATCTATCAGCACATAAGGTGTCAGTAGATTGGGATTTATCTATCAGCACATAATATGTCAGTAGATTGGGATTTATCTATCAGCACATAATGTGTCAGTAGATTGGGATTTATCTACTATCACATAAGGTGTCAGTAGATTGGGATTTATCTACCAGCACATACTGTGTCAATAGATTGGGATCTATCTACCAGCACATATTGTGTCAGTAAACTGGAATCTATCTACTTGCAAATACTGTGTCATTAGACTGGGAAGTATCTACATGCTGTGTGTCAGGTAAAATCAATATGCATGCTCATCATGTGTCAGCTGACTGCTCATTTACCAGTATATGATATGTCAGCAGATCAAGGACTATTCTGCTAGTTAGAAACTATTATTTCAAATAAACAGCATAAACCTTGATGTACAAGCATATTATGTGTCAATTGATTGGGGTCTACACTGCTTATACTTAGTGTGATGTGTCAGATTTTTAAAAACTCTTGGAAGTATTGTTTAAGTGAATTGTATCAAAGCCAACTTAATTAAAGTAGAAAGGGCTAGAGACAGTTATATGATTATTTTCATTTCATCTCTGAACGTCAAAGGGAATTTGTTCCATGTGACAAAACTTGACCAAGTCATATGATAAGGGTATGACATAAGACCCTTTCCCAAAATCAACAGGCAATAAGTGATTGTTCAAAGGAACGTTAATTATGGCATGATTAGTTGTCTTGACAATCAAAAATTCTACAGAGAAGATTTAGGAAACAGTCTATTCTGATTGGTTAATATCGATTTATGGGCATAACTCTGTAAGGAATTAAGAGTTTTTCTTTGGAGAAATTCTTCAATGGGATTCTGAAAACATAGCAAGTACATTTTCATTTTTGAGTAAGGGGCCAGATAGTTGTCTCAGATAGGAGACAGGCTATAGTGAGGTTCCTAAAAGAAATGGCAAAGATATGCAATCTTAGTTTCCCGATTTTTAATATGCTGTTTCATTTTTTGGTTTATTTGCAACTGTATCAATGTTATGATATATGTATGTATGATTTCATTTTTCAGTGTTTTAGTGAAATGTTAGTCATGACATTTTATTCTTTGATTTTCTAATTATCAATTCATTTGGAGAATTGACAAGGTTGCATGTAATTGAATGTTCGTTGAAAGAATTGACAAGATTGCATGTAATTGAATCTATAATACAGTAGGAGTGCTTAGGAATTTTCAAGAATTAAGCTTAATAAATGATGGGTAATGTTTCATAGTTTTATGAATTAACTCTATGTCTAGTATGACATGTATTGAGTGTATATCTATATACTAGTTCATAATATTTAATTGATCACGTAACCTATTTTAGAATAGTTAGATTTGAGGGTCTAAGCAATATGTAATTTAACACTACTAGATAGTTTAATGTAAGAAGTCAAGGGGTGTTAAATACGGCACATACATCTTGGCAGTGAAGTGAAATTTAATGACTTCCACTAGCATGACCCGAATTAAGGTCAGGACAGGCAATGACCATCTATGTAAACATAGGAATTAGTGAATGTGAATGCAACAAAATTTATGCCTTTGTTTTCTGAGCCGAATTAATGTAAAAATATAGATATACTTGGAAATGTGACCTATTGTCTATTGCAAGACATTTTGTTTATTAAAGGAAACAGCTTTCCTAAACTCTCCCGAAATTCACAAGATTTCTGAACTCTCCTGAGATTCCCTTAAAATTCCTGTACCAATTCCAAGTACCAGAGCAAATTCTGAGCCGAAGTACAGATCCAGATGACTAGACAAAGGTTGGCAGAGCAGGGACGAATTGGAAGATTTGATGTCTGGATAAGATAAGTGATGATGTTGCTCATCGTTGCACTCAAAGGTCACATCTTGTAGGCAATGACAAAATTGAATTAATTCTGTCACTGACAAGTAATTGTATCCATAAAGAAAATTTGTATTATTTTTTTTTATTTGAGTACATATTAGTACATTTTTCCTTCTTTTGTAACCAAGTCATTGATTTCTTTTCATTTTAAATTCTGTTGTTAAACTGATTAAATTTTATATTTGTTCCTTGAAAGGGGGCTCGTTGTGTTTATTACTTCAATATACTTGTTCAGAGATCTGCATTCTTTTTTTTATCTATCCACACTGGGTAAATTACACCGCAAGAGGTCATTCCCTAACAATGAACCGTAGTGGAAGAGGTTGGTGTGTTTTGAACGCCGCCAATTTACCACACTTAGGGTGAGCCATGTACACATGTAAATAAAGGAAATGAATACCACTCAAAGTTAGGACAGTTATGCAGTATCTACTCTTGGACATGTAAGATTTACCAAGATTATGCATAAACAATGGAACCAGTCAAAACTCAATAAATAAAACACTTTAGAACTGTGATTTTAGAAATGCAAGCAATGTAACCAACTCATAATTTGTGATTCAAGACTGATCTCTTGTATCATCTCATACATAAAATCATGATTTTATAAAGGCAATTGCTGATATGTTTGCCAAATTCATTACTTATTATCAAAAACATAAACATTTTATACTAAAAATGCATCTGATCTACATGATTCTGACCTTAATACCAAATGCTGAGTTACTGAACTTGATTTTTTTTCAATTACTGTTTATCATCACCTTACTAAAGTTGATTTTATAAAAACAATGCCATCCAAGATTCCTATTACCACAATATCACAACAATACCAATCCAACCCATTGTTGAGTAATTCAGACAAAAGACTATCTCTCACTGTAATATCTCAACAATACCAATCCAACCCATTGTTGAGTAATTCAGACAAAGGACTATCTCTCACTGTAATATCTCAACAATACCAATCCAACCCATTGTTGAGTAATTCAGACAAAGGACTATCTCTCACTGCAATATCACAACAATACCAATCCAACCAATTGTTGAGTAATTCAGACAAAGGACTATCTCTCACTGCAATATCACAACAATACCAATCCAAACTTGTTGAGTAACTCAGGCAAGGGACTATCTCTCACTGCAATATCACAACAATACCAATCCAAACTTGTTGAGTAACTCAGGCAAGGGACTATCTCAAGGATAATTAATGATTTGAAGGATGATTAAAGGACATTTTTCATGATGGCTGGTATCAACTGCTCTAACCTGTTTCTGTGCAAAAATGCAACTTGATAAGAAACAAATTTCCAGTTAGTCTAAACAACTCTTAATTTCATGACAATATGCCTGTTTAGACATTCAGTACTGTGTAGACTTGATTGTAAGCCCAATGCAGACAACAAAGATCCTGATCTGCCATAGCATAACGTGCCTGCAGATCAGGATATATGTTAGTTTTCTAATGATTATTCCTAACAAAGTACACAGACCAGGATCTGCCAGTGCAATATGTGATGGTAGATCTGTGTCTGTGCAGTTTACATCTGAACTTGTCCTATAAGCAATTATATATGGTACCAAATAAATCATATTCATATTTCAGTACTTTAAAATATCATATAAGCAAATGAACATAAACTTACCACATCATTTGTCAATTATTAAAAAGCCCCTATGCAACAATGCTATTGTGTCAAATTTAGTCAAAAGTTCCTATGCATTAATGCTTTTGTGTCCAAGCTGGTCAAAATCTCCTATCCAACAATACGTCTTTGTTCAAGTTGGTCAAAAGCCCCTATGCAACAATGTGTCTGTGTCCAAGTTGGTCAAAGCCCCTATGCAACAATGCTTTTGTGTCCAAGTTGGTCAAAATCCCCTATGCAACATTGCTTTTGTGTCCAAGTTGTTCAAAAGCTCTTATGCAAGAATGTGTCTGTGTCGAAGTTGGTCAAAAGCCCCTATGCAACAATGCCTTTGTGTCCAAGTTGGTCAAAAGCCCCTATGCAACAATGTGTCTGTGTCCAAGTTGGTTAAAGCCCCTATGCAACAATGCCTTTGTGTCCAAGTTGGTCAAAAGCCCCTATGCAACAATGCTTTTGTGTCCAAGTTGGTCAAAATCCCCTATGCAACAATGTGTCTGTGTCAAAGTCGGTCAAAGCCCCTATGCAACAATGCATCTGTGTCCAGGTTGGTCAAAATCCCCTATGCAACTATGCTTTTGTGTCCAAGTTAGTCAAAAGCCCCTTAGCAACAATGTGTCTGTCCAAGTTGGTCAAAGCCCCTATGCAACAATGCTTTTGTGTCCAAGTTGGTCAAAATCCCCTATGCAACAATGCTTTTGTGTCCAAGTTGTTCAAAAGCTCTTATGCAAGAATGTGTCTGTGTCCAAGTTGGACAGAGCCCCTATGCAACAATGCCTTTGTGTCCAAGTTGGCCAAAAGCCCCTATGCAACAATGTGTCTGTGTCCAAGTTGGTTAAAGCCCCTATGCAACAATGCCTTTGTGTCCAAGTTGGTCAAAAGCCCCTATGCAACAATGCTTTTGTGTCCAAGTTGGTCAAAAGCCCCTATGCAACAAAGCCTTTGTGTCCAAGTTGGTCAAAAGCCTCTATGCAACAATGTGTCTGTGTCAAAGTCGGTCAAAGCCCCTATGCAACAATGCATCAGTGTCCAGGTTGGTCAAAATCCCCTATGCAACTATGCTTTTGTGTCCAAGTTAGTCAAAAGCCCCTTAGCAACAATGTGTCTGTCCAAGTTGGTCAAAGCCCCTATGCAACAATGCATCTGTGTCCAAGTTGGTCAAAATCCCCTATGCAACAATGCATCTGTGTCCAAGTTGGTCAAAAGTCCCTATGCAACAAAGCTTTTGTGTACAGGTTGGTCAAAAGCCCCTATGCAACAATGCCTGTGTCCAAGTTGGTCAAAATCCTCTATGCAACAATGTGTCTGTGTCCAAGTTGGTCAAAGCCCCTATGCAACAATGCGTCTGTGTCCAGGTTGGTCAAAATCCCCTATGCAACAATGCTTTTGTGTCAAAGTTGGTCAAAAGCCCCTTAGCAACAATGTGTCTGTGTCCAAGTTGGTCAAAGCCCCTATGCAACAACGCCTTTGTGTCCAAGTTGGTCAAAATCCCCTATGCAACAATGCATCTGTGTCCAAGTTGGTCAAAAGTCCCTATGCAACAAAGCTTTTGTGTACAAGTTGGTCAAAAGCCCCTATGCAACAATGCATCTGTGTCCAAGTTGGTCAAAAGTCCCTATGCAACAAAGCTTTTGTGTACAAGTTGGTCAAAAGCCCCTATGCAACAATGCTTTTGTGTCCAGGTTGGTCAGATTCTGTACAACAGTCTTATGAGATCAAGCTGTCTGAATATTTATCCATATCAAGTAAAGGCTGTGGTGATGGAACACAACCATTTGTACAAATCTGAAAGGTATTCAATTCTGGATTATTTCTGTCAAATTTGGCCAAAATCTGTTATTTTTTTTTTTTGAAGAAGTAATTTATGGTTTTTCTATTGTTAGTAACAGCAGCAATATTTAATGACAAATTGGCATCATTTGTATAAATATAAAAATCTTTCTTGCTCGAATGACATTTGGTCAAATTCAGTTCTGTGGTTTTTGAGAAGTCATCTTACATATCTTCTCTTCTTAGTAACAGTGGCCATATTTGATGGCAAATTGGCGACATTGGTGTAAATTTGAAGCACCTTCTTACCAAAAGTTTTTAACAGATTTTTTTGTCACATTCGGTCAATTTATGTTTTATATTTCTATTATAATAATGGCAACCATAGCTGATGGTGGATCAGTACTGGATAAACTTTAAAGCACTCTGTTTTCTGTCAAATTTAGTCTGAAAGCTGGAGTTTTTTGAAAAGAAGCCATTTAATGTTTTTCAAAATTTGTTTTTATTATATGTATATGATAGTGTTTCAGTATCATATACATAAATGTTAAAGGTCTTCAAACTACTTAATTAAGTAATGGTGACCATATATAAATATGAATCAGTCATTTGCACTAAATTTCAACGTCATGATACCAGAATGCTTTCTATCAAGTTTGGTCAAGTTCTGTGGTATATTATTCTTGTTGACTCTGCATTGATGAGAAATTGTAATGGTTTACAAACTAGATATGCTGTTTCTTCAAAATATAGTGTTATTCACGAAATGTTCTGCAAATGAACATTCTTTAATGAGGGTATATAATTTGATTCAACTAATTTTATTTCTTCCGCATTACTATTTAATCAACCTGATGCATCATACAATGTGCGGCATACCTAATTTTCATCAACTTAATTGGGCTTTCTCCTCAAGTTTGGTATAAAGGTCATCCATATTAATTATACGTATAGAATTAATACAAGACAAGCCTCTAGATGATAGGTCCTCATAAGTATTCTGCAAACAGATCACCTATTGCATCTTTTACACATTTTGTTTTTTATTTTACCCGAATATTCTAACATATTTAAGTTTAACAGTATCTATGATAATGGAAATTTCAACACATTCAAAATAATAGGTGCTAACTTTAAGGCGGTGCCAAAATTAAAATAAATACAGCTACAACATTTCTATTTATACTTACTACTAATAATGCATATAAAATTACTCCACAGCTCCACACATCAGCCTTTCTTCCATCATATTTTTCTCCCTGTGAAATAATTAAATCAATCAAATCATAACTACATCACTGTGTCAAAGGAGTAACAAGTTTTTATTGACACATGTAAAATTTACTTCCAATACTGATCGACAAGAGGGTGATAACAAGAGTCCCTCAAAAGGACTGATGCACTACTGGCTTAAAAGAATTTCTATGAATTTAAGACCATTTCTTCCTTTTTATTACTGAGTGTTGAAACCATATCTGACATTTTTCAGATTTTCAAATTAGCTGCTGTGGTAAACATACTGAATTTACTTGGGACCAGGCAGCCTTCTGTAGAAGTCTTCTGGTGAAAACCCCAAGTTAAAATGATGATCATTTCTGGGGAAGAAGTGACAGAAGGAGTTTCAAAACAGCCAATGAGGCAGATATACTCTATTTAGGACCAGCTTGATCATAATATGGAATCTACAGCTTAAAATCCCATTTTGACAAAACCATCCATTTGGAAAAGTAGATATAATAATTTAAAGATTGCCAAAATAACTTTTTTTTGGAAAATTCCATCTTAACATGATTTTTTTAAATTTATTTAAAAGAAACAAAATTTTCAAGATTGCCACCATGGTGGATATATTGGATATCAGATCAACAGAAATTTAGGACTAATAAAACATCTTAAGTCTTCTGTTGAAAATCCTATGCTGACAGAACATGCAGGAGTAACAATACTGTTAAGATGGCTGCCATGGTGGCCAAGTAGGATCTCAGATTAGCACTATTTCTACTGAGGACCCACTTGACATATAAAAAGTCTTCTAGTGAAAGCACAACCAGCCATCTTGGTAAAGATTGCCATCATGGCAGCCATAACAAGATTTTCAAGATGGCCATCACAGCAGCCATTTTGTAGGTCTCAGTGGCACTACTTCTATCTATAAACAACTAGACATCAAAAGAATTCTTTCAGTGAAAAGCACATGCTGATGTAACTAATTAATCAAGCAAAGTAAAGAAAACAAGATTTTCAAAATTGCCACTGTTGTGACTATACTGTATGTCCAAGCAGCACTGTTTTCATTTAGGACCAACTAAACATCATTGATTCAGGATGAGTAGCAATAAAAAAGTATCTCAATATGGAAACTATGGCAGCCATATTGGATGTAAAAGCTGTACCATTTTCATTTAGGACCAACTAGAGATCTAAGAAGTCTTCTGGTGAAAACTCCAAGTCAGCATGACTTACCATTGAGGAGTTGTAACAATATCAAGAGTTTCAACATGGCTGAAGTGTTGGCCTTACTGGATATCAGATCAATACCATTTTAATTTTGTATCAATGAGACTCATGTGACAAACATGTTATTCATAACAAAATTCCAAGCATATGAGGAATAGAAATAACAATTTGGTGCAAACAGATGCGATTATGATTTTTAACATAGCTTTAACAATTTTTCAGTCATATTGCTACAATGTCTGCAGTGTGGCAGTTTATAGTGATGTCTAGCACTGGGGCATCATGCCACAGACATGTAGCATGATGTCCCACCCAGTCACATTATCCTGACACCAGGCCAACCAGTCCTAACACAAACCTCTTAATGCTGAGGTCAAGCAAGGCAGCTGCTAACAGATATATATATATATATATATATATATATATATATATATATATATATATATATATATATATATATATATATATATATATATATAACAAACAGCAGACAATAGACCATATCAAAGCTCTTCAGATCTTGGACCAGTAAAGCTATTTTTTTAAAAATCCAATCTTAAATAAAATTTCAATAGGAGAAAGAATTTATTGACCTGTATTTACAAAGCATGCAGCTAATTATGAGTGAAAGACTCTAAATTTTTGGAATTCCTTTAATTCATAAAAAAGAGGCCAGGTGGGCCTGATATCACTCTCCTGACTAGCTGACATATGTCAGATTGTAAATGCAAATTAACATGCATATTGAAACATAGAAAAAGTAATGGGCACATTGCTGCATTGTTTATTAATAATGATGTGATTTTTTTCGAAGACCCAAAAAACAGTATCACATTCTTGACATAAAATGGACCGTTCATTGCTAGAAAAATTCTGCCATGTACCCCTACAAATATATATATATATATATATATATATATATATATATATATATATATATATATATATATATATATATATATCAGAATTCTGCACTTTGATGTGGTCAAAATTTATTTGCATAAGTTTAAAAGTTTAAGTCACTGTGCTAGTAAGCTTAATGGTATACAAAATGCATGCAAAATTCTATCACAAAAGTGCAGACATGCTTGTAATCAGATCTGTGCCATTTACCAATGAAATAGTGCAAAAAGTATTTAGTAAAAAAAAACAGAAAACAAACAATGCTACCATTCATTCCAGAGTGATAAAATAAAATTTTAAATGACTTCTATGGAGCAATGTTAAAGGTCAGATAAGCAACATTTTCAGTCAAACACTGCTTCATATTCCTACTTATTTTAGTGGAAACCCTAACAGAGTTAGCTATATGAAAACTTTGGAATGGCTGTCATAGCAGCCATTTTGGATTAACATATTTTTAATACAGATATATATTGCAAGAAATGAACGACTTATTTTGTGGAGGGGTTAAATGTCAGTTTTGGCCACTTGCTGAGAAGCAGCTGTTACAACATTTGTCTAATTTTGGGAGATTGGTTTTCTTTAATGTTAGGACCATAAAGTCCATCAGTAAAAACCCAAGTCAATATGACAATCCCTTAGAAAGAAGTGATAAAAAAAATTCAAGTGATGGCCACCACAAGGATCATATTGGAAGTCTGATTGTCATCATTTTATTTAGAACTAGAAATATTTTATCCAGTACTAGATATCATAAAAAGCTGTTTGGTTTAAAGCCTATGTTTATATGACCATCTTTTCATTAGAAGTAGCTACAACAAGGTTTTTATCAATCATGCTACACTGAAGGTATGATCTGCTCCATTTTCACTGATGAACTACCACCTATGTCAGATGAATGCCATTTTCATGAGAACCAAGTTGATGTTATTCAAAGTCTTTCTGCAAAAAATCCATTTTGAATAATATCCATTCAGAGAAGCAGCAATATCAAAATATTTGTACCATCTTCATTTAGCCAAACAGCAAGACAAGTCTTCCAGTGAAAATTCCACATACACACGACTACTGAAATCCATTCAGAAGCCAACAAGACCCACAAGATGGTCACAGTACTGAAACTGTCAAGATGACCTTCTGTTCTGAAAGAGATAAGATTTTCAAGATGGCCACTGTGATGGTCATAATGACTCTCAGATAGGTGCCATTTTTTCATTTAGGAAAAAACAGACTCCATAGACAGGCATATGGTGAAAATCCTCTATTAGTATGACCATTCATTCTGATGGAACAGAAATAAGGTTTTCAAGATGGCTGCCATGGTGGCCATATTGGATTTTCAAGGTTAGCCATTTTCATTTAAGACCAACTAGACCAAGAGTAGCAGTAACAAGCTTGTGCTAATGGACAGACAATGCATGAATGATGGATGACAGACCACCCCATATGTTCTTCTGGTCCACTGCGAGTTGGGCTAAAATTTATAGAAAATACTATGGGATGTTTAAATTAACAAGTATTCTAAGGAGTGACTTGGCATCTAATGATGTTCTTTCATCAAGTAAAATGACTTGCTTTTTATTAAAAGTTACAGCTACTACAATTTTGTAGGTTTAATTTTAATCCAAAGAGGATTTTAAAATCTTTCCATTAATAAAACTGGGTTTGAACCAGTTAATCGAAACAGGATTTGATAATCTTATATCAAAGTAATAATCCACACCATTACAATGGTAAACAAAAGGAGTAAATTCATATGCAGGCACACATGGTAAATAAATTCAAACTAATTCATATTATTTCATACAGCTGTCATAAATAGTCTGTCAATGGAATCTATGGAAAACAGCAGATCAGGGTCTATGCTGTTTGTTCTACAGATTACTCCTTACAAACTACACAGCACAGATTTGCCAGCGCATACAAGATGGCAGTATATAGCTGGACATATAAGCAAGTATATATGGTAACTGTAATGTAATGGTACATTCTAAGTCAAATACAACTAATTCTTTTTTCAGCTATGTAACAAGCATATGTGTGGTGGAATACCCTGTTTAAGCAAATGAGTGAGAGCTAAAAATAATTACAAAAATTTTCTGTTATTTCTGTGAAGAGTGAATAGTTTGCAATTGTAGACATGGACATTTTAAATTTTATTTCATTGATTCATCGAGGCTGAACTTTGACAGTGGGTATCACAAAATGAGCCAAACTGCTTATCCTTTTTATCATTCTAAAGGTTTACCTGCCAGTAGACCATGCATAAAATATAAACATATTCCTCTCACAATTATTAGGCTCATAAATAAATATGTTTTATAGGTTGAACTACAAAAAAGTATGTGCATGATATAAACATATTCTACAGGTCCTACTACAAGAAGTGGGCTCATAATTAAATGTGCTTATAGTTCGAACCACAAAAAAGTATGTTCATTATATAAACATACAAGTCCTACCAGAAAAAGTATGCACATGATATAAACATGTTTAATAGGTCTTACCATAAAACATGTGCATGATATAAACTTCTTTCATTAGGTCCTACCATGAAAAGTATGTGAATAATATAAATGTGTTTTACAGGTCCTACGACAAAAAGAATGTGCATGATACAAACATGTTTAACAAGTCCTGCCACAAAATGTATGTGCATGATCTAAATTTAATTTATAGGTCCTACCATAAAAAGCATGCACATGATATAAATGTTGTACAAGTACTATCACAAAAGGTATGCACATGATATAAATGTTGTACAAGTCCTATCACAAAAGGTATGCACATGATATAAATGTTGTACAAGTCCTATCACAAAAGGTATGCACATGATATAAATGTTGTACAAGTCCTATCCCAAAAGATATGCACATGATATAAATGTTGTACAAGTTTTATCACAAAATGTATGCACATGGTATAAATGTACTTTATAGGTCCCACCACAAAAAGTATGTGCATGATATAAACTTATTTCATTAGGTTTTACCATGAAAAGTATGTGAATAATATAAATCTTTGTGTTTTACAGGTCCTACGACAAAAGGAATGTGCATGATATAAACATGTTTAACATGTTCTACCACAAAACGTATGTGCATGCTCTAAATGTAATTTATAGGTCCTACCACAAAAGGTATGCACATGATATAAATGTTGTACAAGTCCTATCACAAAAGTATGTGCATGATATAAACATGTTTTATAGGTCCTACCACAAAAAGTATGTGCATGATATATGTTTTACAAGTCCTACAGAGTCCCAAGTGGACGAGTGGTCTAAAGCACTCACCTTTACAAATCACTGCCATCTCAACTCTGTCTGCATGGGTTTGAGTCTTGAGTTTGGCCAATGTGGGTATGTGAGAAAGCTTGCCAGTAGCTTCTCATGGGTCAGTGGCTCTTTCCAGGGTTTTCAAAGGTTCTTCCTCCACCATTCATACTGGCCTTGCATGTATAGCCTATATTGTGCTGAAACATGGCATTAAACCCCACAACAACAACAAGTCCTACCACAAAGAGTATGTGCACGAGATAAATGTGTTTTACAGGTCCTACCAAAAAAGTATGCACATGATATAATCATGCTGTACAGGTCCTACCACAAAGAGTATGTGCATGATATAATCATGCTGTACAGGTCCTACCAAAAAAGTATGCACATGATATAATCATGCTGTACAGGTCCTACCACAAAGAGTATGTGCATGATATAATCATGCTGTACAGGTCCTACCACAAAGAGTATGTGCATGATATAATCATGCTGTACAGGTCCTACCACAAAGAGTATGTGCATGATATAAACAAGTTTTAAAATTTCTACCAAAAAGATATGCACATTTAATACAAACAAAGATCACACATTCTCAATAAAACTAAACAAGCTGAATAAAACTCTATGATGGAAAAGTTGACTGAACAAGGAAACATGGAAATTCAATAACAACTTAATGCAACACTATAAATCAACTGTAATGATATCAAAACATTTTACATCAAAGTAGTGGTGTCTAAATTTCAATATTTATTTCACTCTTAACCCTCATCACCAAACCACCAACCCTCTAATAAGGATATTAATTTATTAAAAATTTCGTAAAAGTTTACAAATATTGAGTCTTTCTTTCTGACTGTCAACAAAAATGTATGTTAAACTAATCAGAACCTTCAACAATGTAAAAGTCCTTTTTCAGACATGATTTGGGACAGGATCTCTCAGTCGGCTCCTTGGATCAATACATGTAACAATTTCCATTGCAATAGCATGTGTGTCATGATGCTGTCAGTTATAGATCAATTCTAAATTATGTATAGAGCAAAAATGGGTAAAACACAGGAGTATAAAAATACATGAAGACACAGAAAGAAAGATAGGAAGACATGAAGACACAAAGAAAGGTAGATAATAGGAAGACAAAAGGAATGAAAATATCACTGATTTCTTATCTAGAAAGGCTGGTATTTTAGTGCCACACTCTGAATCTGTGTCAAATGAAGGTGATTCAAAATTATAAAATATTGTAAGATTTTGCTTTGGTAAACTTCAAATCAAGCACATTTGGTAATAAACATAAAATTTATATAATAAATGTGTAGTACCATAAACAAAAAAGAATGTGTAGTATAAACAAAAAAGAATGTGTAGTACCATAAACAAAAAAGAATGTGTAGTACCATAAACAAAAAAGAATGTGTAGTACCATAAACAAAAATGAATGTGTAGTACCATAAACAAAAAAAATTGTGTAGCATCATAAAAAAAGAATGTGTAGAAACAGAAACAAAAAAGAATGTGTAGTACCATAAACAAAAAAGAATGTGTAGTACCATAAACAAAAAAGAATGTGTAGTATAAACAAAAAAGAATGTGTAGTACCATAAACAAAAAAGAATGTGTAGTACCATAAACAAAAAAGAATGTGTAGTATAAACAAAAAAGAATGTGTAGTACCATAAACAAAAAAGAATGTGTAGTACCATAAACAAAAAAGAATGTGTAGTACCATAAACAAAAAAGAATGTGTAGTACCATAAACAAAAAAGAATGTGTAGTACCATAAACAAAAAAGAATGTGTAGTACCATAAACAAAAAAGAATGTGTAGTACCATAAACAAAAAAGAATGTGTAGTACCATAAACAAAAAAGAATGTGTAGTACCATAAACAAAAAAGAATGTGTAGTACCATAAACAAAAAAGAATGTGTAGTACCATAAACAAAAAAGAATGTGTAGTACCATAAATAAAAAAGAATGGCATGATAAATTCACAGCAAAGATCATCAGGTCGTGCATGTATTATTAGTAAACAAATGTTAAGTCTCATAAATAATATCACATTTTTAAAATGTGAAACTAAAATAAAACCACAGAAATAATATTCAAAAGACAACATTTATACAAGTATAACAACAAAAAGGTCATTTTGTGATAGACTGTTGAATCCAATTGACTGTAAGTAAAAAAAAAGATTTTTCAAGAAAGAAACTAGAGTCCATTTAAATACTCAAATACAGTCTATTTTGGAAAATATGTGCTAAGTTTTAAGGGTACATGATCAACTCAAAATTTCTGGGTGAAGTAACTTCCTTTTCCTGCCAGAATAGGGTAGGGTAAAGTGGTTGTAATGGTTGTTGAGTGGTCAAAAGTTTGAATTTTTACAAATGTCTTTTAAAACAGCAGTTTTACTGTATGTATGAATCAAATAATATGATGGGGACCAACACTATTTCATATTTCAAATTCCATATTTGACATTTTGGAAATTTTATATTTGGATAATAAAAAATTTCTTTATGGAGAGTATGGAGTAAGGCTTGGTTATCAACAAGATAAGCGAGTCAGATTAAAAAAAGACTCGTGGCTTCTTGCACACTTGCTTTCCTACCAGCCTTCTATATTCAAAAATACACATGAGAAATGATGCATAAAACAGCTATCATCAAAACACTAGGCTTCTATTTATTTTAACCAAAAAACCTTACACCATTTCTCATCCGAAATTCTAAATTTTAAACTTAAATAAAATAAAACATATTTGAATATTATTTAATAACAACTTGTAAATAATTAAGTTTCAATTTGCCGTCCTTAAATAAACACATATATAGCATGCATACAACATAGCAAAACACATATAGCATACACAGGACATAGGCGACCTCTTAGGCAAGGGTCACTTGAAATAAAATTGGATGCATCGGCTCAATCTGATGATTAAAATCGGAAAGATGAGTCACCATTTAGATACACTAGGGAAAGAGAAATACCCGATTTCAAAATTGGGGTTTTCTAAATTCTTTTATAAATATAAAACATTTGCAATACATTGGGGGTATTTAACAATACACAAATACCTTTATTTTTTGCTAGTTGGCTGGGTGGGCATCTGTCTTGGCCCCCCCAAGAGTATATGCTGTTTAATGAAATGGCTGAATGCATCAAAAAAATAAAATTGTTTGTGGCAAGTGTCACTGGTGCCAAACATATGTAAGAAGACATAAGTGCTTTTGAATCATTCATTACAAATCAGCGTCGGATTAACAAAAGCAGACTGATTTTCTTCAAATTTGCTAAAACATAATGCAGTGCAGATCATGATGTTAATAATTCCTAGATATTTTGAAAATATTGCTGACCTGTTTGGCTATTTTGTCATAAAATGCTATAAATAAATCATCATGATATTACAAGCATATGGAACAATTTCATGGCTTTGAATATCCTCAGGCAATCAGCAATTTTCCGCCTGCACACTGATCATTAATTTCATTACTTGCATCTCCACGATCGTTGTTTCTGTTATACATTTCTGAACATAATTCTGATCTGAAATGCACCTTAAGAAGTAAAATATATTGCTGACATGTAGTTGACGACTATGATTCTGCATTTTCATAAAGTTACATTGTAATTTGTGCACACTCTTGTCTTTGTAAACCTTTGAATATTTAATGTAGTGAACATGACATATTCTTAAAAAACTAATTGATTAATCTACTCTTAGAACCAAAAATAGAAAGAATGCTAAATAAACAAGTGACTACCGCAGTAACTTACCAAAATTGTGTGTGAAAATCAATCGCTTTTGCTGACCATTTCTTGTATAATTTCTGCAGATTGAATTTAAAAGGTTGCATTTTGTCTAATTAAGCAAGTTCACATGTCACTTCAAACCAAAACGTATACCTGACATAACTGAGGTGAGATAAGCAAGATATATCGGCAAAAAATAGCATAATAAAGAAGGATTTTTTTTCCAGACCAAAACGGACCATATTCGGGGGGGGTTCTTGAAATAAACGAGTTCTAGATAAGTGGGTTTGCTGTACAGTGAAGTATGTTTAACTGTGTCAGAGTAACTTACAAACAAGAGGTCAAGACAAGCTAATGTCATTCACCTGATCAAATAACTTAAGATCTGGCCATTTCAGTAAAGAAGCTTATGTAGTATTGTAAGAACACAATTATACATGTATCTGCATTATCACCAAACTTTTATATCAAGTCAATTTTAACTATTTCATCTAGTGCTCATAATCAAACTCATCCAAAATACAAAAATTTACACTTATGTTTTAACAAATCAAATTATAAATAAACTCTCTTGAGAAGTTGCTACTGCTACTGTTTTGGGTTTAATGCTATATTTAAGTGCAAGACAGGCTATACACGGTAAACAGTATATTTGGTGGAGGAAGAACCTGTAAAAAAAATCTCAGTGACCAGATGAAGCTACTGACAAGCTTTCTCACATACTAACACAGAAGAGCCTGAGACTGGAACATGCACAGGTGTAATGTCATTGATCTGTAAAGGTGGGTACCTTAACCACTCTGCCCCTCTGGGACCCCCACTAGAGAAGTAACAAGCTGAGTCAATCTGTGGAATCATAACATTAATAGGTACAAGTCTCACTTGTGTCAAAGGCCATGATAATATTAGCTTATTTACTATTTCAGCATAATTTCATATAAATTCATTCTCCTAAGCAGTAATAATCCAAGATCACCTCAAAAATAGGTATAGATTAATCAATTCAGTGGCAGCAATATCTTACCAATCTCTATTGCATATCTATTATTTTTTTGTGTGAAGAAATCTCATCCATACAATGTGAACACATCCTCCCACTGAATGGAAAATTGTCAATCAGTATATGTTCCACTCCTGTTTGTATATACCATGCTTTATATATCCCAGTGTATTTGCATAAGGTAGACAATAGTTATCTGAATAAAATGTTATTTGAAAGAGAACATTAATACTAATATTGTATTATTTTCATAGGTGTTCATTTATATCCCTCTTACATTCAAATACCATAGGTTGATGGAGTAAGTCTTGTGTGTACTGCAACACAGGCATAACCACAATAAGAATTCATAATTCCCTTAATTAAATAGTGTTGCTACCTGTACTTACATTTTCCATCATCAATTGAATGTTATCCAGGTGCAGTGCAATGAGACAGTGGTGTAATTAATCTGACTACCTGTAATCAGTGATGCATGATAGTATAATCACCAAATGGGATTTATGGTCCTACCTACCTGTCTTAAGATTAACCAACTTTACATCACCAACCCGTCTGAGGTCAGAATTTATTACAATTACTCAAACATGGAAATATATATACATACATACATACCTACCTACCTACCTACCTACCTACCTACCTACCTACCTACCTACCTACATATATATATACACATACATACATACACACAACCACTAAAACATAAAAAATTATATATATATATATATATATATATATATATATATATATATATATATATATATATATATATATATATATATATATATATATATATATACCCAACCATTTCAACATGCAAAATACACTTCAATGCAAAAATACAATCTCAAACAAAATACCCAACCACTCAAGCATGCAAAAATACATATAAAAACACTCAACCACTGAAACATGTTAAATACACCCAACCACGAAAACATGCTATATACACATATATACAACCATGTAAAAATACATGCACACGCATAGACACACAAACAACACTCAACCTCTCAAGCATGCAAAAATAAATACACTCCCATCCCAACATTCAAAAATACACACACATCCCCAACTACTCAAAAATGCAAAAATACACATACAATCATGCAAAAATACATACACACATACATACCCAATGACTAAAACATGGCAATACACATACAATCATGCAAAAATACATACACACATACATACCCAATGACTAAAACATGGCAATACACATACAATCATGCAAAAATACATACACACATACATACCCAATGACTAAAACATGGCAATACACATACAATCATGCAAAAATACATACACACATACATACCCAATGACTAAAACATGGCAATGCACATACAATGATGGAAAAATGCACGCACAGATATATACTTAACCACTAAAACATGGCAAAAATACACATACACACAACCTTACTACAAAATATGTTTGTTATTTAACCTTTGCCAATCTGAGATAAAAATTTTGAGATGATTGTCTGTTTGAATGTGAGAATTGTTTGTAAATGCAGGACCAAGATATATAAGACTTTAGTTCCATCAACTACATTATGAATGGAGTATTTTCAGAGTGGGAATCCTTTCTTTTGCCAAGTTTATGAAAAATGTCAAGTATTTTAAGAATGAATGCATTTTGAAGTTCAGAAAAAGGATCACTTTATTTCACAGATAACACAGGTTATATTTATGACAAAAACAACCAATACACAGGTATTAAAACTATAAATGTATCTAAATGACAGGAATAAAGCACCTGATTATGTGTAATAGTACACTAGAGTCAATATGCAAGGACAAATATTTTTAAAGGTGCCATTGGATCAAATTTGACCAAAAATGTTGAAATTTCACTTACAGTGTCTTCTTAATACAAAGTTTTATACCAAATTTGGTTCCAATCCTTGAGTCCTTCAAACTTAATTAAGCAACACTAAATCTGCAACTGACAGGACTTAATATGACGTGATGGACAAATAACTCTACATACCCCATCCATAGAATATGTGATGGACAGATACAGGTAACACTATATACCCCCCTCAATATGATATGTGATGGACAGATACAGGTAACACTGTATACCCCTCAATATGATATGTGATGGACAGATACAGGTAACACTATATATGTGATAAACAGATACAGGTAACACTGTATATGTGATGGACAGATACAGGTAACACTGCATATGTGATGGATAGATACTGGTATCACTATACCATTCAATATGCTATATAATAGACAGATACAGGTAACACTGTATAGCCTCAATATGATATGTGATGGACAGATACAGGTAATTTTATATATGTGACAGACAGATACAGGTAACACTGTATATGTGTTGGACAGATACAGGTAACACTATATACCCCTCAACAAGATATGTGATGGACAGATACAGGTAACACTGTATATCCCTCAATATAATATTAATGGACAGATACAGGTAACACTATATACCCCTCAATATGATATATGATGGACAGATACAGGTAACACTGTATATGTGATGGACAGATACAGGTAACACTATATACCCCATCCATATCATATGGATGAGATGCAGCATACTTCATCATGTCAAGATATATAAAATCTATGTCGGGGTTTGGACCGAGACAAGGAAATCCCAGTTGCAGAGTTACATTATTTGTCTTCCCATGAGGCTTGCCCCAGTGGGGAGACATATAATGTAACCCAGCGACTGGGATTTACTTGTAGCGTCCCATACTCAAACATAATTCTTTTTTCTCACCCAATATTATCCTTTAAAGTAAGAAAGAACTCACCCTTTGTGCAATATAGTTCACGTGCCAGTGTTTACATGTAGTGCAATAATACAAATATGTTAATAAGGAAAATGTCATCTAAAGTACAAAGTTTTTAAGCATGAGCCAAAGCAAAATAACAACAAAATGTTGCATAGTTTTCAGGTATTATCACATTTAATATATGTATGTTATATTAAATGAACAAAAAATTAATATTGATCAGAAGAAAATGTTTCATTCTTATCAGTTCCAATTTAGAAAATTAGATTGAACATAATGAGACCATACTGGGTCCACAGCTCTGTTGTAGTGTATACATGTTGCATGAGTGTCCTTGCTTGGGTTATTCATGGAAAATTTAGAGATCAGTGTCACTCATATATAATTCTCCTTTTCTTTAGAGGTGAAACTGCTTGTGACTACTTGTGTTGTAATTAATATTGTATGTAAAAATACCTCCATGTGTAAATAACCCTCCAAATACAGACCCCAGCAGATAACCATGTGCTAAACTTTCAAGTTCAAGGAGTCTTTGAAATGTATTTTTCTGTCTTGAAAATATGGCTAATGTTACAGTGAAATTTGCTTATGGATTAATATGTTCATGGATAAAAGATTCCTTTTTGGCTGGTAAGTGCATTATTTGTCATTTAATTTTGTAGGTAGATTTTTTTTATTCAACTTGGGCACAATGGAGGTGCTTAACAAAAATAGAATATTGCATGTTTGACATAACATTGCTGGCTGTTATTAAGTTTTCTGTAGTTTTTATGAGTATCATAACAGCACATGATATGGTAAATAGTATCATTACACATTGTTTTTTACGTAAAACCCTCTTTATTGGTCAGATACTGGACAATTTGAATAAAAAATCAATGGGTCCTCCTTGTCTTAAATGCAAGCCATTCCAAAATCTGGTGAATGTAAGACATAAAGCTATTTTAAAGAAACCACTCTTCATCTATCTTATATTTCACTGTTGGTGACCTTGATATCAAAACCAACTAATGCCTTTTTTGTCTCAAATATAAGCCATACACTAAATTTCATCATAGTTCGTGACAGGGCTTTAAGTCCTTGTGACTTTGACCCTTGACCTTTTAAACCCTGAAGTCAATGTGTCTTCCTTGTCTCAAATCCAAGCACTCTAGAAAATTTAATCATGGCATGTGGCACAAAACTTAAGTAGTTTATTGAAAATCATTTTTTCTTGCTTTATTTCTTTCAGTCATGATGACACTGACTTTTGACCTTTTGACCTCAAAATGAATTTGTGTCTTCCATGACTCAAATGCATGTCATCCACAAATGTTGTCACAGTAAATGATAAAGAACTCAATATATTATACAAAAACCATCTTTCTTCTTAGAATCACTGTGAACTTGGCCTTGACATCACTATGATTCTTCCTTGCTCCAAATGCAAGCTATGTGGTAAAAGTAGATAGCGGAGAACTCTATTTTGTTGAAAGGATACAGGGAACTGCTGGATGGATGGACAGACAGATGAACAGAGACAGACATCATAGCATGACATGCTCTACATTAAAGCAGATATAAATATTTGTGAGACTTGTTCCATTCACAAGAATATGATCTTAAAGTATCTTATCAATTCATTGTGCTATGATGTATTCCCAGTCTGATCTACAACTATGACATGATGTATCCCTACTGTCTCACCTAGACACTATGTTATATGACATATCACCACTGTTTAACTACATAATGTGATATGATGTATCCCTACTGTCTCACCTAGACAATGTGCTATAGGACATATCACCACTGTTTCACCTAAATAATGTGATATAATGTATCCCTACTGTCTCACCTAGACAATGTGATATAGGACATATCACCACTGTTTCACCTACATAATGTGATATGATGTATCCCTACTGTCTCACCTAGACACTATGCTATATGACATATCACCACTATTTTACCTACATAATGTGATAAGATGTATCCCTACTGTCTCACCTAGACAATGTGCTATACCACATCACCACTATTTTACCTACATAAAGTGATATGATGTATCCCTACTGTCACTCCTTGACATTATGCTATATGACATATCACCACTATTTTACCTACATAATGTGATATGATGTATCCCTACTGTCACTCCTTGACATTATGCTATATGACATATCACCACTGTTTCACCTACATAATGCTATATGATGTATCCCTACTGTCACACATACATCCTATGCTATGATGTATTCCTATTGCATCACCTACACACTATGGTATGAATTATCCCCATTATCGAAACTACACACTGATATGACATATCTGGACTGTCTTATACAAAATCTAAAAGAAACTTAACACTTATGATACACAATAATGACAATGCCATCAATGCCAGAAAAGTCATGCCTATGTCTTGTCATTTGCTAATGCTGACAATGCCATTGATGCCAGAAAAGTCATGCATATGCCTTGCTTATGCAGACAATGCCATTAATGCCAGAAGGCATGCCTATTTCTTGCCATTTGCTAATGCTGACAAGAAAATACAAATAATTTCCTCTGACTCTGAAAATCTGTCTAAACTTAAACTTTCCTTCTCATTCCTAGTTGTATCCCATAATGTATTCAATCACAAATGGTTTCAAGGAATTCAGTATTAGAAAAAAATTCAACAAAAATAACAACACATGTACAACACTTACACAAACTTGCATCTACGACTGTGTTTGACACTGTGAAAAAGTATGCAAAAACATTCATTAAATCAAAACTGAGATGCATAGTCATGCAAGATGCTATCAGCATCTGTGTTCAACACCAATCTGCACCCATTATTTACACTGATGATGGGGATCAGTCGGATGCCTGTCAGCAAGATGAAGCAATAAATAAGGCTAAGGCCCTATCTTTAAATAGCTCTTAAATATTTTAGACAATTCAAAACCCCCAAAATCGGAATGGTAAAACAATAACAGCACAAGTCAAAGGACAAAGAAAAACTTTTCTGATCTTCACATATTATGAAACTTTAACTTCAATGATGAATGAGGGTATAGAAAAAATATACTTGCTTATAAGTTGAGTAAAACTGCAAACATCAAAGATCCTGAAGATCAGGGTCTTTATTCTTTGTTTTACTGATTACTCCTAAAAACACTACAGAGACCCAAATCTGCTGAGGCATTAAGCAGTGGCATTTCTGGGTATATGCACTTTGCAGTTGGACTCGTCTTGTCAGCAAGTATTAACTGTTGTAATAGATATCAGAACAGAATTTGCTATGGCTTGTAGCATTATTCAAGGTGTTTGCTAAGGTAAAAACATTCATGACAATAAGCAAATTATAAATTTTGCATATATGGGAAAGATAATGGGCAAAATATAACCTTTGCACACATAGGCAAGATAATGGGCAAATTATAACCTTTGCATACATAGGCAAGATAATGGGCAAATTATAATCTTTGCACACATAGGCAAGATAATGGGCAAATTATAACCTTAGCACACATAGGCAAGATAATGGGCAAATTATAACCTTTGCACACATAGGCAAGATAATGGGCAAATTATAACCTTTGCACACATAAGCAAGATCATGGGAGAATTTTAATGTTTGAACACATGAGAAAATTATAACCTTTGCACACAAGGCAATTATAAACTTAAAACTAGTGGACAGCTTGCACAACCAGAGGCTACATGGCATGAATGTTTTAACCTGGCTGACAACTTACAATGCAATTTTAGTGATGCATGATAAAGGTAGGGGGGGTACTGATGGGGTCTGTGGGTTACTGATTGACCAAACACAATGACCATGAATAGTGAATACCCATTACATCTCAGGGATAATAATATTAGCTAGCAAGCTAATGGTTTTCAAGGAATAATTTTTTTTTAAAACAAAACACATGAATACCAACATTCTTTTTCTTAAAGAGTCTTTTTATTATAAAACATTCTAATGGGCATATCACTTTTTATTTTTAAAACTAATCCTTTCAAGCCCTTAAGCCATGGTTGGCAAAGTAATAATTAGCATCAAATTTTGTAGGCTGTAAAGTTGCAGATCAAGGAATCATTTTAATTTGTGTATATTTTAAATAATAATCCAGCATTAAAACATACTCTCAGTTCATGTATAATTGATCTTACTTTGAATTTTGAAGCATTGAGATGTGATTATTTTTTAAATTTGTTTCATACAGCTTTTCAGTAAGGACTGCACATACTAAGTTTTTCTGTTATGAAAATTTCAACTGGATTGGAAACAGGATGGTATGTAAATCATGAGAGTATGGTAAAGTCATTATATCTACCAATTTTGGTTATTTGTGTCACATTCACTTGACTCTATTAGAAAAGACTATTACTCTATGCATACTCTATTGTAAAAGATCAAGAAAGTACTCAGATATTTTTCTTCATCTAAGGTAAGAAGACAGCTTATTCTGCGAGTTTTTCCAATTTTGGTTGGGTGAGAAGAGTTTGGTTTTCTTTTGTGCATGGGCATTATCATCAATAAAATACAGTAATCTGCAAACCATCTGCCTGAACATTACACTTGGTGATGACCTTGAGAATCTGGTGTCTGTACTTTGTTGCTCAGGAGACTCTTAATTAACCTTGACTTACAACTGTAAAACAATATATCCTACTGACTAAATAGAATTTCAAGGAACTCAAGGTAAGACTGCTGCCTGTTGATACCAACCATATTTCTGAGCAATAACAAAATCATAAACTTAGCAGCTGTGGTAGCCATATTGTCTGTAAGATTGGCACTATTTTCATTAAAGACCACACAGACATCACTGTAAGTCCCAGCTGAATATGACCATCTATTCAGAAATGTCACAATAACTTTTTATTTGGCCACCATGCTGGATGTCAGATTGGTGCCATTGTCATTTAAGCACAACTCGTCTGGTGCAATCCCCTTGCTAAGAAGACTTTCTGTTAAGGACAAAAAGCCATAACGAGATTTCAGGATAGCTGTGATGTGATCTTATTGGTTGTCAAATCAGTTGGGACCAAGTAGACATCACAAGATGATCTTATCCTGAAAACCCAATATCAATATGACTTCTATTCAGGAGAAGCAATCAAAAAACTTTCACGATCACAGCTATTGTGGCTATATTGGCTTCAGACTAGCACCGTTTTCATTTAGGAGCAAGAAGTCTTTTTTGTGAAAACCCAATAACAATATATCCACCTAGGAGCAGTCATAGCAAGATTGTCATTATGGATGTTGTGGTACCCACAATTGCGGTCAGATTGGCACCATATTTATTTGGGACCAAATATATAAGAAGCCTTGAAGCAAATACCAATTAACATGACTGACTTTCCATGTCAAAGTAAGAAAGATAATAATATTTTCCAGTGAAAACATGTCAACATCACATTATGTTCAGGAGGAGTAGCTGTATTAACATTTTTAAACAGCTGCACTTATATCCATATTGGCTGTCAGATCAGCACTGTTTTCATTTAGAACCAAGCAGACATCATAAGAAAGCTTTTTCTTCAAAACCTCATGACTTATTCCAAGACAGCTAATGTGGTGGTAACACTGTTGAATGGCACCACTTTCATTCAAGTCCAACCAGACATCACAAAAAGTCCTCTTGTGAAAATCCCATGTCAATATGCCTTTCTGTTTGAAAGCATTACCAACAGCAAGATTTTCAAGATGGCTGCCTTGGTGGCCATGCTGGATCAGCACTATTTTCATTCATGTCCAACTAGACATCATTATAAGTCTTTTAAAGACCATCCATTGAGGATGAGTAGCAACATTTTCAAGATGGTTGCCATAGTGGCATACTGGATGTCTAAGCAGCACCATTTCATTTATGACCAACAAGACATCATAAAAAGGCTTCAGGTGAAAACACACCATCAGCATGATTTTACATTCATGAGAAGGTGAAACAACAAGATTTTGAAGAGAGCTGCCATGGTAGCCACAATGCATGTCAGATCAGGTCAAAAACTTAAGATAAAAATCAAATCACTTAAAATACAGTGTTGATCAAATAGTTTTTAAAATAAAATCTTTGTAAATATTTGTTACAAAACAAAAATCTGTTTTTCTTCTTCTATAGCAAAAACATTCACTGTCATAAAATACATAGGTTTTGTCAAGATGTTAATGCCGTTTTGCTAATGTAAATGAAATGGCAGTCTTTCTTTGAAAGCACTGACATATCAACCTTGCGTTGTATGTGTCATTTAAAAGACATGCTGTACTTTAACATTCTATGGTATTACAGGTAAATAAAGGAATGCATTGCAATCTCATATAAGAGATTTTGTGTCAAACCATTCAGGTTAAATTTTACAAATTATTTCTAAACTTTTATTGCTATCAATCTCTTCCAATAACAAAAAAGATTAGAATAACTGACAAAATTCACCCTAAACATTATTCTTTAAAATAATGGACAGGTATGTGTAGATATGGTGGGTGCAGTTTGGTGGTGATTAACATCGACTGGTATCTATGGCAACAAGCTCCACCTACCCTAATGACTTCCGGACAGGCATAATGTGGTGAGCTATTACAGTAAAATGACAGGAATATCAAAGTCTACATGATTCTGTATAATTATTGAACATACAAAATTTAAGAACTGATATACAGTATGCATATTTTGTATATAAAAGCTACAACAAAAAAGAAACAAATAATGAATTCATTTTACCTGTGTGATATAGTCTTATTTCCAGCAACCTGTTTGCTTAACTTGTCTTATTTTAATTTCATGCGACTTTTAGTGGGTCTTTTTAAACAGCATTATATTTGATAGACTTCATTAGAATTAAAGGTAAGAAGCTGAAACTGTGACTACTCAGGCACACAATGTGCTGATTAATCTCTGCTTCACAGTAATGTTATATCTGTGACAGTATGCAATAATAACTAAACCACACTGAAATCCATTCAAATTATTTCTGCTTCAGAAGCAGAAGATCTTGTTTTGCTTTATTTCTAAAAAATTTTTTATTAAATCTTAGTTATGGTTTATTTTATTTCTATGCCCCAAGGTTCACCTGACTGGCAGCTGCCTAGCAACCAAATGCAATAGCAGCTGCCGAACCATCTGAGATAGCAGAATATTCTATCCAAATTTATTCAATTCTGTTGACTTGCTAGTACAAATAGTTGTTTAAATATTAGTCATATTTTATGCCTGAAGTACCTTCATGCAATCTGTGAAATCAAGTCAAGTTCAGCTGAGCAGTTTATGATTAAAAAATTCATATAATTTTAGTAACAGTTCCCATAATGGATGGTGGATCACACAGAAATGCCTTCATGCCAGCATGTCTTTGGTCATACTGGGTCTCATAAGAACTGTTTTCAAATGCTGTTATAAAGATTATCTACTTAATAGCATGAATTGCAAGACTGATTTGCAACATTTATTTTCTTTATAAAAAACAACAATATTTTATGGTCTTAATGCCATAATGCTGTCAAATTAGGTCAGGTTCTGTTGTTCAGTTTTTTATACTGAGATGTCATTAAAAGAGTTTTCTATTCATTAAGGGTATCTTCATGCAGAATGGCATAGCTTAAATGCGCATACTCACACACTACTAACCAAGAAGAATTTCCAGGAATCCAAGATAAAATTGTTCTTCTTTTATACTACAGATTGTTGAAAACATTTTTGATATTCAGGATCAATAAAAAGATTTCAAAACAATAATTTTTTTTTTTTTATCTAAAGTCAGTACCATTTTTTTTAGGACCAACCATACATCATGCGAACTCTTTTGGTGAAAACTGTACGCCAATACGTCTATAAAGTCAGAATGAGTAGTTATAACATGATTTTCAAGATGGTCACTATGGCAGTCACATGGATTCTGAGCAGCACCATTTCATTTAGAAATGGCAGATATACTCGAAGGTAAATTAGCATCATTTTTCCAAACTGAAAAAGGTTTCTGTGATATAATACTCCTGTAAATTTTTTTCAAACTGGTCCACCAAATTTGTTAATGAGTCAAAAAATAGCATTTGTCTACTGATCAATCCAGACAGGATTCCATTCTGTAACCTCCCTTGGTCTTGCAGCCAAATGAGTTAAAAATAAACAAAGCTTTTGAATATTTAAGGATATATTTCCTTTTATTTCAAATATTCTTTTCTTATTTCATTAGTTGAAGGAAATCCTAATGAAGTGTTGAACAACTTAATTAAAATTCAGGCTGCAATAGCCACCTACCCACAACTTGTTTCAAGCATGGAGCCTTCCACTTGTAAGGAAGCCATCCCAAAGTCAGCCACTTTTATATTATTCTTCTCATCTAGAAGTAAATTCTCTGGCTTTAAATCTCTGTGGCTGAAAGAAAAAAGTAAACCTGTGGACTTAAACTCACTGTACAAACTTAATGCCTTTATAAATACTTAACTTTTCACAGTGTACCAATTTATGTGAATGATTTGTTTGCTATACTCGATTACGTTTAAAGACCCAAATGTAATCATTCTGTGGAAATAATTGGACAGTCTTCCAAATCCATAAATTGAAGTATTGTTTAAAAAAGTCATCCGGATGCCACAATAACTTATTTGGAAGAGCATCCAAATTGTAATCCAAGGGTCAGCCCACGGTCAGCTACCCTAGCATGTCCTTCGGAAGGGTACTTAGCTCCTTTTTCTCAGCACAACACAGCCAATAATGTGTTGTAAAAGAAGGTGCCATTAATAGACACAAAAACAAAATATAATTTTAAAAAACCCTAACAAATAAAACTGAATTAAGAGACCAGCCTTAAGAACAGTGGGGGTATATCCATAGCTTTCTTAACTTTTCTGTGTTTAATATGGAATTAAGAAACTGCTGAGAGGATTGACACAACCGAGTGGAAGTCTAACACTAGCTTTCTCAACATATCTCTATGCTTAACATGACAATAAGTTGGCACTGACAGAACAGCCACCACTGAGTGATGACTAACACTAAATTTCTCTGTTTAACACTAGATTTCTCTGTTTAACAGTCACAGGCAATCTGTCAGTAGTGAAATTAGTTTTTTGTCATTTACACACAAAACAAGCAAAGAATCAGCAATTATTTTGAGTTAAGGATGGACTAAAGTGAAGAGGATCTAGTAATATTGTGTGCAACATAAATCTGGGACAGAACAATGTGTACATGTATTTATATGATTTTGTTGAATAGTGAATTTCCAAAAAATCCTGATAATAATAATAATAATAATAATAATAATAATAATAATAATAATAATAATAATAATAATAACAACAACAACAACAACAACAACAACAACAACAACAACAGCAATAAAGTTTGCCTATTCCTATGTAAGGCCACTATTGACAGCTTTGACTGTATGGTTGTTCAGAGCAGTAAGTTGGGGGCTGGATAAATAAAGTCTTGGATCAGGAATACCAACTGATTTTAGCCATGGCCCAAATATATCTGGTCACAATTTGACTGCTTCAGCACCGATACCTGAATGTTAGTAACCTGATGGTGAACTGGTCTGGAAGCTACAACTAATAGTAAGCTCAGACATTAATTCATTTTTTTGTAGACATCAATGTCATGGGATTAAACCATTAATTCATTTACTGTAGACATCAATGTTATGGGATTAGACCATCAATTCATTTGTTGTAGACATCAATGTTAAGGGATTAGACCATTAATTCATTTGTTGTAGACATCATTGTTAAGGGATTAGACCATTAATTCATTTGTTGTAGACAAACAAGGATGCTTAGCATTTGACCATTAATTCATTTGTTGTAGACATCAATGTCATGGGATTAAACCATTAATTCATTTGTTGTAGACATCAATGTTAAGGGATTAGACCATTAATTCATTTGTTGTAGACATGGATGCTTAGGTTTAGACCATTAATTCATTTGTTGTAGACATCAATGTCATGGGATTAAACCATTATTTCATTTGTTGTAGACATCAATGTTAAGGGATTAGACCATTAATTCATTGGTTGTAGACATCAATGTCATGGGATTAAACCATTAATTCATTTGTTATAGACATCAATGTTAAGGGATTAGACCATTAATTCATTTGTTGTAGATATCCATGTCATGGGATTAAACCATTAATTTATTTGTTGTAGACATCAATGTCATGGGATTAAACCATTAATTCATTTGTTATAGACATCAATGTTAAGGGATTAGACCATTAATTCATTTGTTGTAGATATCCATGTCATGGGATTAAACCATTAATTTATTTGTTGTAGACATCAATGTCATGGGATTAAACCATTAATTCATTTGTTGTAGACATGGATGCTTAAGATTAGACCATTAATTCATTTGCTGTAGACATGGATGCTTAAGATTAGACCATTAATTCATTTGCTGTATACATCAATGTTTAGGAATTAAGCCATTAATTCATTTGTTGTAGATATCCATGTCATGGGATTAAACCATTAATTTATTTGTTGTAGACATCAATGTCATGGGATTAAAACATTAATTCATTTGTTGTAGCCATGGATGTTTAGGATTAAACCATTAATTCATTTGTTGTAGACATTGATGTTTAGGGATTAAAACATTAATTCATTTGTTGTAGCCATGGATGCTTGGGATTAAACCATTAATTCATTTGTTGTAGACATGGATGCTTAAGATTAGACCATTAATTCATTTGCTGTATACATCAATGTTAAGTGATTAGACCATTATTCATTTGTTGTAGACATCAATGTCATGGGATTAAACCATTGGTTCATTTTCGTAGATATCAATTTAAATACCTGAGAAAATAAAATTATTGTATGCACTTGAATACAATACATTTCTTGACTGAAGTAAATGCAAATTTCTGAACAATCTAAACAATGCACTTCACTGGATTTTCTGGAGATAAATATCCCAGTAGAGGGTCTCTAGCAAAAGCTACCATAGTCATCAATTCTGCACCAGGTAGGCACAAGATAATTTTTAACATGGACAAAATCTATGTAGCATTTGAAAATACTGATAAAAGTCTTGGAAAAGTAGAAATTAAACATTCCATGCTGATATTACAATTCATAATTTCCCAGTTTCAAGTACTGCAAACAATGTTCCCCCTTTAAAAACTGGTACCATACTCAATTAATAATTAATGGTCTGATCATTCCAAAACTCCTTGAGACAGAGATTATACAGGAAGAATGCAATAGCCTAACTGGAATTAAGTATGTCTTTATAGTCTAATTGAATTGTCTATATTTTTTTTATTATAAAATGGACTTGTCTACATTTTGATATCCTAACTGGACTTGTCTATTTTGATATTCTAAGATGACTTGTGTTTGACTTGATATCCTAATTGGATTTATCTTTATTATGATATCATAACTGGAATTAAGTAGGTCTTATCTTTTAACTGGACTTGTCTATATTTTGATATCCTAACTAGACTTAAGTATGTCTCTATATCCTAACTGGTCTTGTCAACCGGCATCCATCCGGGAACTTGGGTACCCACCTGTTCATAATTACCTGGGTAATAAAATTATCTATAGGGTATCCATTTAGTTCATATAAAAAGAAAGAAATGTTTTCAAGTTGCCCATGTCATGTGACACTGAGCCATCATAGGCCTCCATTTACTGATCTTATATTTTTGATTTGTGCCATACTTTGGCTATGTATGTCGAACAGTTTCCTTTTTTTCTTTTTCTAGTAACTGAACATTACATGTTTCCATATGGGATTCTTGAATTTAAAACCATATGCCAGATTCATTATACATGTAGTTTGATACACACTTAAGCAGCAGACCAGCCTATATCGGAAAAAAAAACATAGTACCAAATATTAAGTGAAACAGACCTTATCAATGTGATTCTTGGATGTTAAAAGACTTCAAAATGTTGGAAAAGAGGGCTTTTGCTAAATTTAATAACTATGTTCCATCAGGAAATGGACAAATTTTGAAAGAGGAATTCTAGTGATATAGTAGAGGATTCCAAATTTGTGGACTTTTTGACCATTCAGCAAAAGTTGAATATGTAGACCAGTCAAAGTGAGTTTTGTGTATAAATAATTTATCATTTTGCTTTGTGTCTATATTCTCATACTAATCCACATGGATTTAGCCAATTTGTGATGAGAATTTTAACTAACTGCATATTCAGGTAGGCAGCAAAAATAAAGTTACATTTTTCATACCGTTTTCTGTAATTATGGCATGTAATAAAGAGAGTACACTTTTTATGATCAGACTGTGCCTTTTGGTCACTTATTAATAATAATTACCTTTACATCCCTCGGTTGACATGTATGAACTTACAACAAAGCAGTTGAGGTTCACATTCAATATAATTTTCACTTTAACAAAGCAGTTTAGGTTCCTATTTAAAATAATTTCCCTTGAATCAGGTACCCAGGTAATCAATTACTTTGATATCTGTACTGTCTATCTGTTGATATCTTAAATGGACTTGTCTACATTTTGATATGCTAACTGGATTTATGTTTTGATATCATAACTACATTTGAATGTGTTTTTAGATCCTAACTTATGCTTTTACATCCTAAATGAACTTGTTTATGCTTTGATATCCTAAGTGGATTTGATATGTATTGATATCTTAAGTGAACTTATCCATGTTTTGATATCCTAAGTGGTTGTGACTCTGTGTTGATATCCTAACCTGATTTGTGCATGTTTTGATATCCTAAGTGGATTTGACTATGTGTTGATATCTTAAATGGACTTATCCATGTTTTGATATCTTATGTAGAGTTGACTATGTGTTGATATTCTAAGTGGGACTTGTCTATGTTTTGATATCCCAAGTGGTTTTGACTATGTATTCATATCCTAACTGGACTTGTCAATGTGTTGATATCATAACTAGACTTGTCTCCCAGGTATAAGTTTAACTACTGCTATTATAAGTGGCAAAAAAGCCTAATTTGGGCATAAAAGTGTAGTCTATATATTACATGCCAAAACTACAGGACATTCAAAAAAGATACATTTAATTTTGCTACTATCCTGGTTCTGCTGCTGGTCAAAATTATTGTAACAAAGGGCCAAATCGATATTGATTAGAACCAAAATAGAAAAACAAAATAAACTGAAAAGTTATTTATGTTCAAAACTCACTTTAACTATGTAACCTTTGCGGAATGTTGACCTTTTTTCTGATATGACGTTAAGTTTCAAATGATCAATCTGGTCTAATATTTTCTGTCATATAACATCCACAACTCATACCATAAAGCATTTCACTGAACATATGATTTTCTTTAAAAGTATAGATAGGTCTGTTAACTAACTAGCGGAGCCCTGAGTGGCCAAGTGGTCTAAAGCGCTGTCCATTATGGATCACTGCCATCTCACCTCTGTCTGCATGAGTTCGAGTCTAGGATTCGGCGAATGTGGATATGTGAGAAAGCTTGCCAGTAGCTTCTCGTGGGTCGGTGGTTCTTTCTGGTGATTTCCCGGTTTCTTCCTCCACCATTAATACTGGCCGCCATGAATAGCCTATTGTGTGCTGAAAAATGGCATTAAGCCCAACAACAACAACTAACTAGCTTATCAATATAATGACTCTGTCAGGCAAAGTTCACATCTGAAGAAACTTGTCTGGCTTTTAGAAATGGGTCATATTCAATTGCTATAAATAGCAAAAAAGTATTATTATGCTATTCTTATGCAGCATTTGCCTTTTTAAGAATATTCTCAAACTTATATGAGTAGAATTAAAGAGATGGTAATAAAAATGACAACTTTTTTTAAACATATTTTAATGAACCAAAAAGTGTAATCAATATATAGTTAAGTGTAAACTGTTATTTGGTGAAAAAAGCATACTAATTATACCAAAAATGTAATTGTTGGCATGTATGTTGTCTTTGTGTCAACAGCCTAACTGGAATTGTTTCTATTCTTGTATCCTAATGGGATTTATGTATGATATAATAACATAACTGAACTTGACTAGTGTTGTTATCTCAACTGGACTTAGCCAGTGATGTTATCATAACTGGATATGACTAGTGTTATCATAACTGGACTTGACTAATGTTGTTATTATAACTGGACTTGACTAATGTTGTTATCATAACTGGATTTGACTAGTGTTGTTATCATGACTGGACTTGACTAGTGTTAGCAGAACTGGACATGACTAGTGTTCTTATCATAACTGGACTTGACTAGTGTTGTTATCCTGACTTGTTAATGTTTTTATAGCTTAATTAAGCTTGTGTATATTTTTATATCATTACTGGATTTATGTATATTTTGGAGCTCTATCTTTACAATTTAAAATTCCATCCAATAAAAATTTCCACAGTTCATTAAAACTGTCTGCATATAATATATAGACTGGAATTAACAAAATCAGTCAAAAACAGACGGGTATGCAGTCTGGTTCGCATGAACAATTTATTAGCTGGATGAACACCAAGTTGCCATGCATAGAGACATAAGGATGGAAAAAATATAAATAAATGCACATGAACAAGTTATTTATTGACAGCAACCACTGGATAGAATGAATCAAGGCCATCAGTTTTCACTAAGACCTATATATGCTCCTTATTGTCTTGAGCACTAAATTTGAATTCTGAATTCAAGAAATCTTTCCATCACAATTTGTACAGTTACAACCACAATATTTTCTGAATTTGCCCGATGGTATGTTTTTCAAAAAGATTCTAAACTTCAAAATTTAAAAAAAAATGAAGCCATGTATGGTTTCCAATTGTGGCATCCAGTTTTTGCTATGGGATCCAGATGGTAATGACTTGATTTGATGTTTGATAGATGAAGACCTAATCAGCACTGTAACTGTAAGCACCCATTATCTTGAAAATGTACTGAATCTGTAAGTACTGGCTTCTGGTGAGAAAGTCAAAAAGCTAAAAATACGCAGACTTGGTAAAAAATTTGATGGTCCCTCTTATTTGGGGCCTGAAAAGGAAGGCAGGGACAAGTCTACATTTACTATACAGTAGTCCCCCTCTTGAACGGCCCCCCTCACCAGCGGCCACCCGCTCCTTACAGCCAGAATCTGATAGCACCGACGAATTTGTGTTCAAAATTACCCCTCACGAAAGGCCACCCGGCTAACGCAACCAGCGGCCAGCATATTTTTGCAAAAACATAAAATTTACCCCTCACAAGCGGCCGCATTTTATTTTGTAATATGTGTCTAGAACAATTTTTATTTCTAATTGTGTTAAGTAATCCGATTTGTTTCCCAAAGTCAGGTTTTCGTTCTTCAAAAAAGTGTTCTACATGTACAACTAAGGTTAATATTATATCCTTTACACTTCATGAGAAGCCACATTTATTACGTAAAGCCGAGAAAGACTCAAATTTTATTCCTTACCTAAAGGTAATCCGTATATCCTTAATATTATCGTAAGATGTTTGGTTTATCCGCTGATAATTAAGATTACACTTAGTAATAGTAGTAACATCGGAAAAGTGGCAACATTGAGGTACAAGACAAAAGTCTGCTCGGAAAATGGTTTGATAGCCTATATGGCTTCCCTTTGCCAGGTGTTGAACTAACATAATTAATGGCTATTACTCAACAATTGTAAAGTTTAACGGCCTCGATGTGCTATTGATCAGATCAAATCGGCGTACGTATCCAAGCTGCTTTTCGCACTTAAAAAGTTTTTAAAATTTTTTTTAAAAACAATAGGGTACCAGACTGCGACTAATGCATCACATGACAATCGCTGCCTTTAAAAATATATGGCATCTTATTTAAATGCAGAAAAAAATTGTTTTATCAGTCTTTTAGTTGCCACATTGACTATAACTGGACGTAATGTCAAGATCACACGGTCTGCATTGGCTAAAAAGAGAAACAGAGTACTAGACAAAGACCGAAAAATCATGTGACAACACAACTTGTCGCTTCTTTACGAAGAAAGAATTTCATCCGCTCAACAAATGTGTTGTATGCATAATTAAATCGCATATAGTTAGCAACATCGGAATAACTCATTACCAAACATTAACATGTCATCACGTAAACGAAGATGATTATTTCATAAAACGTCGGTTATTATAGTCTACGATATCCGGTGAGGTGGGGAGGGGAACTGGTCAAACAAATTTAGGTAGAAAAGATTTGAATAAAACAATTTTATGTTGAAAAGACTCGAAAAAATAACATCGTAACCGATAGGTTATTTAGCAGCAATGGGAAAATGGAGCAAATGGAAAGAGAATTGCGTATGTACCAAGATTCAAATGACGTTTTTGAATGGTTCTGCAATGTGCATGACAACTCCCGGTCGCATATCACGCTTACACCAAGAATAAGAACTATTAATGCATATTCAATTGAAATAAGTAAACTATTATAGCACAAGAACCGTTCAATATTTAATGTTGCTTTTAAACGAAGATATTAAATGCTTTGAAAAATGAAGCTTTCTTACTATGTACATATACTTCTCACAAAAAATTTAGTCCCCCTCTGGAAAGGCCACCTGCCTTATAAGGCCACTTTCCCGGTGCAGAAGGGGTGGCCATATAAGAGGGGGACTACTGTATATTCTATAATTATAATTGGTACCCTGATATTTAGTACACAGAGTACATAACATGTCCAGCACAGTTCATAAATATTGACAAAATAAAGATGTTCCTTTCTCAACTAAATATCTATTATTTTCCAGACATTATAATGCTCAAAAAATTTTGAAGACATTAAATAAATATTTTAAAGTCAATTATAACCTATCACATTCAATAACAAGTCATTCGAAAGAACTGATGCTCTAATTGGCAAAGAGAGTTTCCAAGAACTTTTAGAAAAGACCATTTTTGCCTTTCAACAGATGAGGATTGAAAACATCTCTGATATTCTTTAGCAATAACAAGATTTTCAAATTAGTTGCTGTGGTGGACATAATGGATGTCAGACTGGCACTATTTTCATTTAGGACAAAGCAGACATCATTAGAAGTCTCTTATTGAAAACCCTTAATCATTATGGTCATCCATTATTCAGTGGGAGTAGTGACAGTAAGATTTTTTACTATAGTCATCATGGCTGCCATATTGGATGTATGACTGAGCCATTTTCATTTTGAACAAACTAAGTATCATAAGCTAAATAGTTGAATGGTGAGAATCTGATATCATAGCTGCCAATCACTGGGTACAAAAATACTGACTGCTTTTATCACAAAAATACTGATTTTCAGGAACAAATACTGATTTTTGAACTTCAATGTATGTGTCACCATTTACAACAATTACAACCATCAGTAAAGTAGGACAGTACCTTAATTATTTAATGTCAAAGTTGCATGTGTTGTACTCTTGCACCTTCTGAATGGGGAACTCTGTTCCATTTGGTGCCCATTTAAAAGGTTCCAGAGTGCAACACACTCAGACACAGGCTGTTTATAGGAGCCTTTTCCACACCTTGTATTTTCCCCCAATCATTCTCAATTCTAATGTACCATCTTTCACTGATGATCTGATAGCTATGTTATTTTCTTTCTAAACTATTTTCATTCTAGCTCACGAGTAATCCTTTGTGATTTTACTGTCTAGAAAATGTGTACGATATAAATCACCAGTGACACAAGTAACTGAAAAAAGGTTCATTTCTAAAAGAAATTTTGTAAACCAAACCTCATTCATATTAAATCAACATTCATTCTGGTATTTATAGCCATTATAAGTTCAGACTGAGTTGTTGATGATGAAGCAGCAAGCTCATGTTTATTAGGTTTTTTTGTGCTGTTTTATGTTATGTGGCGCCTCCATGCCCAAAAGCAAAATCACATTATACAATTTGCAAAACAAAGTTTTCTCCTATACCAGATGGTTTCACAAATCTAAACATGATGGCACAACTGTCCTTCCAGTTCTGTTTTCTTTTCTTTCCAGTTGAACCTGAATCTTCTGCATTCTGATTTGACATGATTAGAAGCTGAATATTACAAAGATGAGATAAAGTGATAGTAGCAACAATTGTGAAATCCAATATGGTGGTTCAAGACTGGCAAGGTAGCCTTGATTTTGAATGAACCAATCATATTTTAGAACACTATTCCTATACACATGTGATACATTTCCATCAGAATGGAACCAAGTGCACATCCTAAACAGGCAAATTGCAAGGAAAATTTTAAATAAATTTTATTCAAAAATAAATTTTTAACAAGAAAAATGTACAACTGTATTCAGGTCCAAAATACAGGACAAATAGGAGAAAATGGGACACTTGTCATATTGATATAAGACAATAATACTTTTAAGACAGCCACCATGTATACACTATTGAGAGTTAGTACAAAGTATACACTATTAGAATTAGAAACCCCAATGTCAAAATGACTTTCCCTTTAAAAGGAGTTGCTAAAGAAAATTCAAAATGGCCACATATGGTCCTCATCTCAGCAACATTATAAGAAGTCTTTAAGTGAAAAACCCATGATGACAAACAATATCTTGGAAAGTTTAAAATCAACTAATTTCAAGGTCTTTTCAAAATAAAGCTGCATATCAAATCTGGTTGAAATCCAACAAACCTTCACAAATTGGAAAAAGAATGGCTATAAGGGGACATAAATCTTGTAGATGATGTTGTGATAGTTTGGAAGGAAAATTCATTGAATATCCCATCATTTAAAACAGCATGGTGGCTTTGACTCGAGTCTAACAATCAACTGGAAAATTAAGCTGAGGGAAAAAAAGTTTGTGGTCATGGGGAAACGTATTTAGGCACCAAAACTCCTCTAAATGAAGAAAGAAAAGTTTGGAAGTCAAACTTAATACCATAAGCTCACAAGGTTGGAAATTTGTAAAGTTTTGCTTCCATTTCCGAGTCGTTAGAGTGATCTTACCAGATATTATGACTGTGACAGAAATCTAGAGCTGAGATTATTTGTCTGAAGAACCTTCTGGCTTCCTTTGGTGTCAGGCGGCCCTTTTTAACGAGGTAGTCAAATAGCTCCCCTCCAGATACATGCTCCAAAACCAGGTATCTGGAAAAAGAAACCCTGCATGAATAGTTGTAAATTAACTGTATATCCCATTTTCTTGCCAAGAATTTATTAATGAAGGTACTCACAGGGCCAATCAAGTATCTATTCTACAAATGAAAATTATAGGGGTGGAATTCTGAAACAAAAATGAAAATATTTAACAAAGGAGGATCGCATATATGATTTGTGATTTTCATGTACCATGCATACTCGTTTATAAGTTGAGTCCAAATGCAAACTGCACAGACCCAGATATGCCATCACATAATGTACCAACAGATCTGAGTCTGAGCAATTTGATAGGAGTAATCATTAGAACCATACAGACCCAGATCTGCAAATGCATTATGCTACAGAAGATCAGGATCTTTATTATTTGCAGTTTAACTTGACTTATAAGCAAGTATAGACAGTACTGGTTTAATTGCAAGGGAGAAAGGGAATTTGCATGTACTGCAATTGCATGTTCTTGAAGAGACCCCCCGATGATTATAAAAGTACATCTCTCCTTTATTACATTACTCTTCCTTATTACATGATACAG
Source organism: Potamilus streckersoni (assembly GCA_016746295.1). Taxonomy (NCBI): domain Eukaryota; kingdom Metazoa; phylum Mollusca; class Bivalvia; order Unionida; family Unionidae; genus Potamilus; species Potamilus streckersoni. The sequence goes on from JAEAOA010000708.1 coordinate 4,191,636, forward strand.
TCATGCCATGAATCATCAACATGACTCCAGATATAAATACAGTCATGCCATGGAAAACAATGGAAAACAATTTAAAAATTTTAAATAAAAAATTTCTTTTCAATATTCCTTATGTTAAAGATTTTGAAAACTACTTCAAGTCTGTCATCACCCAAATGTTTTGTTATAACACTGCCTTCTCCTCTGATCTACAGTATTTAATCAGCGTCACCTGCCTTATCCCATAGGACACTCTAAACTGCCATTAGCACAAATCAAAAATGCCAAACTGGCAGTTTAGATTTTACAGTTGCTCATCCTTCAAATGGAAATCAAACCAGGAAAATTAGTTACAGTTCCATGTGATCTAAAGCAGCCCTTTTGGCAATAAATAACTGCATATTAGATTAACATGTGTTCTGCTAATGGTGCCTACTTGTCTAATCATCAATGCTTTCAATAAAACCTGTACATTATTCAGTCATCAGACAGAAGGCATCATTCATTTCACTTGTATAATATATCCTACAATCATGTCTATCAGCCATTTTTAAGTCAAACTCCAATACAAAAATTTAATATGCAGAAAGACTGCCAATCTAACAGATGCACTAAAATGTATATCAGGATGTCAGCCTGCCAGTGTACTATTTGTAGTAACATTAGTAATGAACAATGACAGATGCATTTATGAAAACAATATGCCTCAGTTTTGAGTAATCAAGTTGCAAACATACAAAATGCATAACAAGTCTAGATTCAACAGACAACATGCATAGATTTTTTGGCAGAGAGGTAAAACTAATTTTAATTTTATCATACTTATCGGATACTACAGTACTACTATACAGGACACATGGTACTAATTGTATTAAAAAATGGGAACCAGCCTAGAAATTGGTGAACTTTAATAGAGTATATATGGGTTTGGGTGACCAGGATTGGTTAATAATGTAAGTTATATTTTAAGAAAAAGAATCTCTCGAGACCTTATCCTAGTTGAAAGTGAATAAAAATAGAGACACTGTTTTATTGACGGAATTTCAGTTGTTTAATAGTCTTGAGTGGGGAACACTCATTACTAAAATTAGCACCTGACTCTTTGGTGCAGAATTGAAAGCACACGTTTCAAGCATATGCAATTCCAGAAAATACCACGGATCATATCCTTTCCTCTGCACTGAAGCTGACTTCCAGGTTTCATCTATGCTGATAAATATAAGTTTAGTCATGTGCACTACAAAATTTTAAGTTACTGAATTTTTAATATCATGGTGTTTGAATAGGTTTACTATGAGAACTGAATTAGTACCATGATTCCTACAGCTCACAACCACTGGTCTTACTCAGAGATAAAAAAAGGTGTCTCTGCTTCCCAAAAACCTAAACTGTAATACATGTTGCAGTAATACAACACATGTTATCACTACTTTGCTGAATTTGCCAGCACAGAGGGAGGCTGATGGACCGTGATAACCTGTAGAGTGATTTTACCACTTTGTCATTAGGATGTTCTACTTCTAATCTGCATATGGCCTGGTTACTTCTTTGGCTACATCTGGATCCAAATACACTCACTCCAAAGATGTGACATGAATTAAACGTAAAGTGAGGAAAACATGGAGAAAAAATGCCAGAAAATGACTGTAAGGACATCATCCAAAGAGATATGATTCAAATATGCCAAAAATAAAGCAATAGCTCTGAACTCATGGCCGTTAAATTTTAGGGAAGAGATATCCCTCTCAGTGAAAGATTGATAAGCTATTTCAATTCGGCACAATATGGTAGCTGTCAGAAATACCTATTAAAAGGAGAAAATGAATTTAGTTGCAACAATGAAGCTTGATAAATAGGCAAAGTATTTTACCTTGAACATCCTTTATCATGACACAATTGAGACTGGCGAGTTTAAATAGGAACAAAAAGTAGCCGATTCTTGGCAATGATTTAAAAATGAATGAAATGTAAACAACTGTTTTTCAGCGAGACGGTATTAATATCACTCTTCACCAGGAAGATTATGGTAGGGACTCATGAGGAGGACTGGATAGTGACCAATAAGCATGTGAGTTGTTCTACCTTGGTATTAATACAAGTGAGGGACTGATTTCCAGAGCTCAAAGTACTTAATCAGTTCTGATGGATACAGATCTGATCTTGCACCACACCCATTAGAAAAATGAAGAGTATTAGTTAGGGCTACTCAAAAGCCCTTAATGTGGATACTGAGAAATGTATTTCTCTGAAGAGAAAAAGGAAGAAAATCTGTAGCAACAGTTAAATGCAAGCAGATTGGATCAATGCAAATATCCACGCAAACTTTAGACAATGACTGCCTTTGAGCCTAAACAATGCAGACAAAAAGGTGAAGGGTTTGGGGAGTGTTATGCACTTAAGGCCTCCAGTGCTTACATCAGATCCCTTATCAGTGGTATATTCCTTGGGATAATTGACCAACTGGTCAAGGAAATCACTTGTCAATGATTTCTCTCTTGACTGCCCCTTACTTCAAAAAGCTGTGAACCTCTTCATTCAAATTCATCTGACTGGACTGGGGAAAGAAAATGGAGGTCCTTGATAGTTCATCTTGTTCCTGAAAATGGAGTTAATAGCCCTCATTTACAATGGAGAAGACCCATCCATCATCCATGATGTATGATCAAGCCCCTGACAAGAGGCTAATGCAAACACCTACAGGGTCATGTAGTAAAAGGATGCATGGCAGGAGAGGGGTTAATTTGTTTGGGCTGTCCCCTCCCTCTTTCCTACATTAGGAAAGGAAGAAGGGTTAGAGAGCTTCCTCTTGGATCTGTGGTGACCTGATGAGTGAGGAGGTGGTCTAGCAGGAGTTTGGAGATCGTACTGTATTTCCTGGTCAATTGTGATGGAGATGAAAGATCACAGTTGGTGATCCAGCAAGTCTTGAGAAGCCATGAGGGTCTCGGTTTCTAGAGGAGCAGCCTTTAGATGGTATGTACTGTAGTTAAGCAAGACCTTTGATGAATCTGATGCTGCATCATAACAAACATGTAGAAAATCCACAACAGAGAGTGCATGCCAAAATATCTTTGCCACAATGGCAACAGAGAGCCAAAATATCTTTGCCACAATGGCAACAGAGCCAAAATATCTTTGCCACAATGGCAACAGAGAGCCAAAATATCTTTGCCACAATGTCAACAGAGCCAAAATATCTTTGCCACAATGGCAACAGAGCCAAAATATCTTTGCCACAATGGTAACAGAGCCAAAATATCTTTGCCACAATGGCAACAGAGCCAAAATATCTTTGCCACAATGGCAACAGAGTCAAAATATCTTTGCCACAATGGCAACAGAGCCAAAATATCTTTGCCACAATGGCAACAGAGCCAAAATATCTTTGCCACAATGGCAACAGAGCCAAAATATCTTTGCCACAATGGCAACAGAGAGCCAAAATATCTTTGCCACAATGGCAACAGAGCCAAAATATCTTTGCCATGATGGCAACAGAGAGCCAAAATATCTTTGCCACAGATTCCAGTACATGTTGTAATGTAACAGGATGCAAAGTGGCCTCTCTCAGCATATGAAAGGAAGAAGCTTTGAATGATATGGCATGTGAAGCTATGGATACAAGTAACCATTGGTGCCCGATGGTTTGGGGCATTCATGGCATCAATAGTTTTGATGGGAAGGCATGTCCAGGCTTCTGTAGAAATACCCACTTTAGCCGCATCAATATCCAAGGAGGGAGGTCTGTTAGGTCACTTTGGGGAATGTACCCAGTAGCAGGCAAAAGATGCAAGGGTCTCAACACTAAGAAAGGAACAGACCACCCTCATATTGATCAAAGCTATTTTGACCTTCTCAAAACCTCTGTGATATTTCCTCAATTGTGGATGAATGTAGCTGAACTAAGAGGTCTTTTTGGACTGTGTGCCTGATGGTTTGGGGCACAAGACCAGGGGTAACAGACAGTGAACCTTGTTTACTGCCTTATAAAAAAAAACCAGACCTCTTCTTTCTCATTCAAGATGAAGGGGTGGACCTGGAAGAATGTATCATTGCCACAGCGTCTGTCTTGAACTCATTGGAGTCAACTGGGACAGAGAGTGCATCATCGCCATCATAGTCAAGAACACTCCAAGTCAGAGAATGGCTGGGCATCACTGTGCCCCTTTACTGAGGGGTATAGGAACCCTAGGAGGCATGGTTCCTGGTTCATCATAAATTACAGAGGGAAGACAAGAACATCTGTCTACCCTTAATGATACAACACCTTTGACCTAAAAGGAAGCTACCTGGTGAGGAGTTGATGGTGGGACATAAGCTGAAGACTGATGACAAAGTCCACTAGCCCATGAGGGCATAATGAACCAAGCGCCCTGAGGTGGAAGGCCCCATGTTCCATAATGGTTCATAGACAAATTTGGGAAAGGGTGAACACTGTGTCCTAGGCATGGATTCCAAATCCTGCACAGGGTCAGCTGGTAGGGGGAAGGGGTAAGCTAGGTCATGACCCTGTCCCCATAAGCATCATGGATGTGGTGTTTTACCTTCATAACTGAAGAGGGTAACAGGATGCCAGAAACATATGTATTGTAATGCTCTATTGCCATTTAGGGAGGGATCAACCTAATGCAGAAACTGCTATCATGGATGCTCTACCTTTCTAATGTGGGGGTGCAACCCGCTATCACAGTATTCTACCTCCCTAACAGGAGGGCACAACCCACTACCTGAGACATGCACGATGTTAGAAACATGAGAAGTGTTCATCATCTCCCTACAGGGGGAAGTCAATAGACTTCTTGAAAATCTAGACCCTCTTTCTGGAGGGTCTTCATAATCCACCGAAGATATCTGTCCAAACGTGTAAGACCTGGAAAAAAAATCTGAAAAATTTTGAAGAAGTGGAGGGAATGTTCCACCAGCCTTGATGTGGAGGTCTGGAATCAAGTAGAATCTATGAGCTGGAAGACCATACTTTGCAAAACGTGCAATAATTTTTTTTTGTGTGTACCATGAGTACTTATGCGGTCTATGTCAGTGTCCCAAAAGCCCTTTGTGATGCAACAATGCCCCACAGAATTTTCTGACATTATCTTCTAATAAAGAAATAATGAATCTCATCTCAAATCAACTTTTGCCTTGAAACTCACCTGGTTGAATGTGTATGCACTAAGAACACTGCATGATGTTGCTGTGAAACTCAGCTGGTTGTATGCAGTGTTGTACTCTGTACACCCCTGTAAGAACACTGTAGGCATGAAGTAAACAATAGAATTGACCTTGTGGAAATTACCTGTAGTTAATCTGATTGAAAAATAAGATAACTCATCTGTGAAGTCTGTTTATTAAAGCAACAAACAAATACACATGCAATGTCAACACACAACTGAGCAAACATAAAATGTATATGTGAAATTGAAGATAGAGGTGTCCTCAATATTAGGCAGGGCCTAATGTTATTTTTGTTAGAACACCAAGACTTACCTGTACCAAAGTGTTTTTTTTATATATATGTAAAGAACATGTGTCCACCTAAAGGATGGAACTGAAAGTAGCTTTAAAGAACTCATTTCTAATGGGGAAAAGACTGATATGGTTTGATAAAAAATGGAACAGGCAGTTGTAACCCCGAGACTAATTAAAAACTACAGAAGACCATTTATTTATAAGTTGCGACAGGTGTAATTTCTCTGGTGAGTTTTGGCATATGTTTACACAGTATAGCTCCATGAAAAAGAATGACAGGTAATATCTATCTTCTGCATATGAACATGCAACATACAGGGTGGTATGCAAAAGGTTACACTGACTTTTCTCCATTCACTTCGAAAAGAGTTTTTAGCGGTACAGTACAGTTTGCAGTTGGACCCATCTGGTATTATACTGTATTTAACCACATATAATTTGCCCATAGCTTCCAACAATATATACTTCAATCATCATGTGCCACCTGATCATTATCAGGGTCTTTAGTTAACAGCTTAGACCAAGAAAAAATATGTATGTTTCTGGTTGGCCAACTATCCCTATTTTTAAATGAACTGGTTTTCCCCAATACCTGAAGTACTTTGTACATTATATATTGTGATGTGTCAAATTTTGAAAACTCTTAGAAGCTTTGGTTAAAGGAATTGTATCAAAGTCAACCTAATTAAAGTAGAAAGGGCTATAGATAGTTAGATGATTATTTTCATTTCATCTCTGAACCTCATAAGGAAATTAGTCATAAGGAAATTCGTTCTACCTGAACATGACCGCAACATGATGAGTCAGATGCTATGGTACAAGACAATGATATAAGACCCTTTCCCAAAATCAACTGGTTAAAGGTCGGGAGCTGGCTATAGATGAGTGTTCAAAGGAATGTTAATTACGGCATGATTAGTTGTTTAGTTGTCTTGTCAATCCAAAAATTCTACAGAAACAGTCTATTCCGATTGGTTAATATGGATTTATGGGCGTAACTCTGTAAGAAATTAAAGGTTTTACTTTAGGAAAATTCAGCAGTCAACAATCTTTTTTGGAAAATAATCGAGACTCCGGGAGAGTGTGTAAGACGTTATCTCGTGATTTGGCAGTAAAGCGGGAGTTTGTCTCAGCGAAGTAGACAAACTCTACATTTGAATTCGTAACAAATACGTTTTCCTTATAGAGTAAGGGACCAGATAGTTGTCTCAGTTAGGAGACGGACTATATGTGGAGTTCGTGGAAACGAATAAAGAAAATGGCAAAAGGAAACAGCTTTCCTGGATTCACAAGAGGAATCCCTGAACAATCACAGGACGAGAACAAATTCTACGCAGAAATCTAAGTCCAGAGACGATTGTTAAGTCAAAGTTTGACGGACAAGAGTCCAACACAAAACAGCTAGACAAAGATTGACGGAGCAGGGTCGAACGGAAGTCTTGATGTCTGCATAAAATAGGTGATGAAGTCTCTCATCGTTGCACTCAAAGGTCACATCTCATTGGCAATGAAGATAGTATATTAACGTTGAAAGTAATTTTACATTTAAAGAAATTTGTATTGTCTTTTTATTTGAGAACATGTTAGTACCATTTCCTTCGTTTGTAACCAAGTCATTGATTTCTTTTCATTTTAAATTCTGTTGACAAACTGATTAAATTTTATATTTGTTCATTGAAAGGGGGCTGGCTCATTGTGTTATTTCTTCAATATACTTGTTCAGTGATCTGCATTCTTCTTTCTATCTATCCACACTGGGTAAATCACACCGCGGAGGTCATTCCCTAGCAATGAACCGTAGTGAAAAAGGTTGGTGTGTTTTGAACGCCGCCAATTAGCCACATATATACTAATCATTATAATGTATTTTTTTATAATAAAAAAGCTACCCACCATGATTTTTAAACAATTGCAATAGGAAACACATAAATTTTTGGTCATACACCCTAATTTCCTGGTGTATTAAATGAATGCAGATCAGGTTTGATGCTGTTTGCTATTTGAAAAATAAATAAAATGTTAATTGACTGTACATACAAGTATTTCTTGTTTTCATATACATCATACAGGCCCAGCACATGTGGATGTTCAATCAACTTCATGATGGCAATCTCTCTTTCCACCTGAAAGAAAAATACAAAATACACAGACAGTATTTAGTCATAATTAGGAAGTACAAATATGGAACAACCATAATGTGGAATTAGTCATAGAAAAGCCATTATGAGGAAGTAGACATAGAACAGCCATAATGAAGAAGCAAAGAAACAGAATAGCCATGAGAATGTAAAGACTGAGAACAGCCATCAGGAGGAAGTAAAGACATGGAACAGCCATAATGAGGAAGTAAAGACAAGGAACAGCCATAATGAGAAAGTAAAGACATGGAACAGCCATAATGAGGTAGTAAAGAATTGGAACAGCCATAATGAGAAAGTAAAGACATTGAACAGCCATGACGAAGTAAAGACATGAAACAGCCATAATGAGAAAGTAAAGACATGGAACAGCCATAATGAGGAAGTAAAGACATGGAACAGCCATAATGAGGTAGTAAAGACATGGAACAGCCATAATGAGGAAGTAAAAGACATGGAACAGCCATAATGAGGTAGTAAAGACATGAAACAGCCATAATGAGAAAGTAAAGACATGGAACAGCCATAATGAGGAAGTAAAGACATGGAATAGTCATAATGAAGAAGTAAAAGACATGGAACAGCCATAATGAGGTAGTAAAGACATGGAACAGCCATAATGAGGAAGTAAAAGACATGGAACAGCCATAATGAGGTAGTAAAGACATGAAACAGCCATAATGAGAAACAAAAAGATGTGGAACAGCCATAATGAGAAAGTAAAGACATGGAACAGCCATAATGAGAAAGTAAAGACATGGAACAGCCATAATGAGAAAGTAAAAGACATGTAACAGCCATAATGAGAAAGCAAAAGACGTGGAACAGCCATAATGAGAAAGTAAAGACATGGAACAGCAATAATGAGAAAGTAAAGACATGGAACAGCCATCATGAGAAAAAAAAGACGTTGAACAGCCATCATGAGAAAGTAAAAACATGGAACAGACAACATCTATCCTGCAAGCATACTCAAGACAAGGAACCATGATATTTATTTAAGAGTTTAATGTTGTGTTTTGGGAATTTCATCATGGTATCAACAGTCAGTTACCTAATCATAGCAAATAATGCCCAAAGGTCATCATGTAAGCTGTTTGAGTTTTAAAATGACAGTTTATACCATGATAAACTCTGTAAAAAAAACATTAAACTCTTATAATTGCATTTATTTATAATTTTATTTATTCTTGTTATGTTCCTTAATGATATTCTCCATCAGTTTTAGAACCTGATTTAAATGTATGAATTCTTGTTGAGGGTGTAGCTATTTATATAACAGGGGATTCTCCTTCTGTAATTAAATAGTTATGTCAACTTGAAAAAAAAATTCTACCAGTGGTAGGCGACCTAAGGTTTTCTTCGTTCCAAAATGTGGTCTTAATTTTTCTTTATCCAAAATTGGTATACGTGATCTGAGTAGAAGTTCAATATTCAAAGCAAAGGATAAAACTCCAAAATACCTAATTTGATAACAAAATATTTTGCAACATGTTTGAGATAACATGTCAACAAGATTTCTATGCAAAAGGTTTGGTTATGACCTTTGTCCTTCAACCTAACATTAACAAAAGAAGACTAAACTTGTCTCTGACAATTTCATGAGATAACTGCATGAACAGTTTGCTTAAATCTGATTAATATTTTTGCAACAAACACATGTAGCCAAGTAGACATCATAAAATCTCTTCTCATGAAATTCCCATGTCATCAGGACCACCCATTTTGAAATAGCAATAGCACAATTTTGAAGATTATCATGTAGGTCAATTTACTAAAACTTTCAATTAAAATTCAACTATGTGTCACACGTTTTTCAAAAAAAACAACAAATTAGTACAACAACCATCTAGTAAGGAGAAGTAGTAATAATAAGAACAAAATGGCCAAAATCAGAGCCATTTTGGACATAAGCATCCATTACTAACTAGACATTGAATGAAGTGTAACACTGATAACTCCATATCAATATGTAAAGTCTTACACTAGTAATAATAATGACTTTATTTATAGAGGGTAACACAATTAGCTAAGAACTAATCTACCTTAAGGCCCTCACACAAAGGAATTTATTTATTTTAGCTGCATCTCTGAAGCCACTGGATATATTGTGTTTGGAAAAGGAAATAGAGTGGGCATTTCTAATTTCAACAGAAATACTACTCCTGAACAAATTTCCAGTGTATTGGAAACTTTTTAAAATAATTCCTTATTTGGTTTGGGAATTATATAATGTTGGTAGACATGGATTGCATGTGGGGATTATAGCCAGGTAGCCTATACTGGAATATTGATTATAAATATTCAGGAGCAATATTATTGGATATCCTGTACATTAATTTAGCTTTCATCAAACAGATTCAGTCTTTAATAAGTACTGAACCATTTTCCACCTCAGTCTGACTGACTTTGAACTTTGCTCTTTTAATCCTAACATCATCAGGCTTCTTACGTATCCTGCATTCAAGCCATCCACAAAATTAAGACCAGGTTTATAATGAAATACTATCATGCAGAAACCATTTGTCTTCAGTCAGTGACCTTTGATCTTGAGGCCTTCTTCCTTTTCCAAGGGCAAGGGACCACAACCTTTGGTTCAGGTTTGTCATGTAGAACTAATGTCATTGAATTTTTTCAGTCAGGTGACTTTTGAAATTTAGCCTACAAATTTAATATGGTTCTTCCTTACAATCCATCCACAATGTTTGGTAACCACTGACAACTGAAAACTGAGGCTATTCTGCAGAAACCATTTTTCTTTCAGTCACAGTGACTTCGCCCTATGAATAAAAATATCAATGTGATTCTTCCTTATCTGGAGTGCAAGCCATCACAAAAGTTTGGTACATGTAACTGTAGAATAACTAAAGTTGTTTCACAGAAACCAAATTGGTTACCAACAGTTCAATCAGCAGACACACATAACACATTACAACTTATGGCAGGCATACAAAAACTTTAACCAAAACCTTAGCACACATTTTTTATTACTATGACCTTTTATGCCAAATTCAAAAGGGGGAAGTAAGGATGCCACAGAATGAATTTTCAAGGTCAATGCAAAAGGTGCAAAATGTATGTGCACTGTATCATACATTGCTTTAGATTTTATACATGGCAATTAAAAGTGGGTGTGCTTAAGTGCCAACTCTTTCAGGCATTTATTCAATTTTTATTGTTTGTCCTTTTACTTTGTTACTTTAATGAAATTCAGCATTTAAACCCATTAAACAGTGACATCTTGCATTACTTGGTGTTTCAGTACTATGAACAGGGTGATGGCTTTTAATATTTTCTACATTCATGGCACTGATCAAAGATGTCACTGAAGGAATTTTCAAACTTGCAAACTTTTATTTATTAGGAAGGGTGATGGCTTTTAATATTTTCTACATTCATGACACTGATCAAAGATGTCACTGAAGGAATTTTCATACCTTTCTACATTCATGACACTCATCAAAGATGTCACTCAATGAATTTTCAGTTTTCTAATTTCATCACACTGACAAAAGATGTCACGGAGGGAATTTTCATAGTTTTCTACATTCATCACATGTCGCAGAATGAATTTCCATTGTTTTCTACATTCATCACACTGATGTCACAGAATGAATTTTCATAGTTTTCTACATTCATCACACTGATGTCACAGAATGAATTTCCATAGTTTTCTACATTCATCACACTGATGTCACAGAATGAATTTCCATAGTTTTCTACATTCATCACACTGATGTCACAGAATGAATTTTCATCGTTTTCTACATTCATCACACTGATGTCACAGAATGAATTTTCATAGTTTTCTACATTCATCACACTGATGTCACAGAATGAATTTTCATCGTTTTCTACATTCATCACACTGATGTCACAGAATGAATTTCCATAGTTTTCTACATTCATCACACTGATGTCACAGAATGAATTTTCATCGTTTTCTACATTCATCACACTGATGTCACAGAATGAATTTCCATAGTTTTCTACATTCATCACACTGATGTCACAGAATGAATTTTCATCGTTTTCTACATTCATCACACTGATGTCGCGGAATGAATATCCATAGTTTTCTACATTCATCACACTGATGTCACAGAATGAATTTTCATCGTTTTCTACATTCATCACACTGATGTCGCGGAATGAATTTCCATAGTTTTCTACATTCATCACATTGATCAAAGATGTCATGTAATTAATTTTCATAGCCTTTTATATTCATCACACTCATCAAAGATGTCATGAAATGAATTTTCATAGTTTCCACATTCATCGCACTCATCAAAGATGTCACAGAATTAATTTTCATAGTTTCCACATTCATCACACTCATCAAAGATGTCACAGAATTAATTTTCATAGTTTCATAATAAACCATGCCAGATATGATGAGAATCTATCAGGGTTTAGAAAACATATGCAAATCAAAAAACTTGAACCAGAACTTTAACAAACTGATGATGACCACAATATTAGTGGAAATGCCACTATGTCTCGCCTTGCCATTAATGCTTTCAAGTTAACATAATTGAAGCAGAAAGGTCTGGTGGAAGTTCGATGTTATTTATTAATTTCCTCTCTAAACATGAAAGGAATTATGTTAAACCTCAGTTGAATATGACCCAGTCATTTCCTGTAGTACAAGGGGCACACATCAAATAATTGAGTTTTCAAAGACACTAATTGTTAAATATTTTGGCCAGTGAAACAGACGAGAGACTAGACATTGGATGTGAATTGAAAATTTTAGGACAGTTATTTCTGTATGGCCAGGGAAACTTAAGGGCATACACCTTGAGAAACAATTTAAGAACTATCTCTTGGAAAATCCGTCAGTTATATTTTTCTTGAGAGAAGATAAAGTCAACTCTCGGACGCACTGTAGTGGTCTCATCAAATTACCACGAAGCCAGATAGTAGTCTTAGAGAAAAGACAGACCAGGCTAGAGCTGTTTGTTTCGAAAAGAAATGGCAGTAAGGTATGCAATTTTAGTTTCAATTGTTAGTATGCTATTTTATTTGTTTAATTGTTTGCTGATATTATATATTATGATTCACACATGTATTCTTGTATTCATTCGTATGACTAGCGATATGTTAGTTCTACCAGTTAATTCTATGTAGAGTTGCATAGGGGTTTCATGAATTATCACTAGTATATGACTATGTCACATTTCTTAGGATATATGAATTAAATTTCTGTGTAGGATGATATTTACCCCTGTGAGTAAAGATGAATATATTTATAATGATGAATGTGTGTGTGTGTGTGTGTGTGTGTGTGTGTGTGTGTGTGTGTGTGTGTGTGTGTGTGTGTGTGTGTGTGTGTGTGTGAGTTCACAATATTTTAATTGTTCACACAAACTACTTTAGAATAGTTAGATTTAGTTGGTATTACGCATAAATATTTGAGTGTAAACTGCATTGAATAGCCAAATGTAAATCAGTAGTGTTGTAATGCATGCTGGCATATACGGCCACATTATCTGCAGAGGCACTGGGAATTAGGGAATTAAGGATTCGTGGGAATTATGGATGGATTCTGGGAATTATGGATGGATTCGAAGTAAATCTGAATGAACTTGAGTTAGGGTCATGTTTATCAACTTAATTGTAAACATATCACAACATAGAATCAGTAAAGAATATTGAGTAAGGTCAAATGAGATTAGAATTTTACAGTATATCCACCTAAGTCTGAACACGAAAAATATAGTTTATATTTATATGTGAATGTGTAGTGGCATTTGTCTAGCATGAGACATACTTTATATTTAAGGGGACATCTTCATAGTTTGAGTTCAACCTTCATAGCTTGTACTCCGAACAAGAGAAGAGAGAAGGAGGAATATGGAGGGAACTCATAGAGTCAAAGAAGAAAGCTGCATTTTCGGAATGTCAGAACAGCAAGGGTTAAAGAGGATCGCAATTTAGTAAATTGTTGTATGGGAATTGTTTGTCTCTTGGATTATATATTATCTGATTAAAATTTTATATTTTATTCATTGAAGGGGGCTCAATGTTTTATTTCTTTCAATAATTTGCTCAGCTATCTGTAAAGTTCCATCTATCCATCCATACTGGGTAATTACATCGAGGAAGATCATTCCCTGTATACGACACTGAATTGAAAGGAGGAGGGTTTTAATGTTTTAAATCCATCCCATTTTCACAAGAGGCATAAAAAAATCTTGTGTAGAAAATACATGAAAAGCTTTTGTTAGATAAGAGCCTGAAAACATTCTTACCTTCATTAATACAGATTCACTAAGCTTTTCTCTGTTCACAATTTTAATGGCAACTCTCTTTCCAGTTGCACAGTGAATACCAAGCTTCACCAGACCTAGAAAGCAAAGAAAGAAATAAGTAGATTAAATAATGCTGTTATTACATACTACATGTATCACATTGATCTAAAAATGATCTGCACATGGAATATTATTAAATACACAGTAATCCCTCACTGTAACATTGATTCACTGGTCATAAAAGTGTTATGCTGAGGCTATTAATAGTGAGAGACAACTAAAGATACAGTATATTCACTAATAAGTTAAATCCAACTGGAAACAAGAAAGAACCTGATCTGCCAAAACAAAATGTGTATGCATGTGCATGCAGATAAGGGTCTATGCTGTTTCTTCTACTGATTATTCGTAACAAACTTTACAGACCAAGATCTGTATTACGCGACAGCAGTTATGGGTCTGCGTGGTTTGCAGCTGTACTCATAAGCAAGTATATCTGGTAAGCGGCGATATTTTTACTGTGCTAAAAGTTTGGATCTTATGAAGACTTGGAGCTGCTGTTCATTGGACATCATTTTACCATTATCATTTTATTCCCCTTATTTTTTATGAAGTGTTTTCTTTCTACGGAAAAATACCTGGTAGGACAACAGTTTTGTTTTCTAATTATCAAAGTGGCAAAAACATTAAGCATAGAAACCTTAAATGGCATCTATGGCATATTCTTTTTTACAAAAATCCTGTAAGTCCAAAACCCCCAAAACTCTGAAAAATGTCCAAAATGGCCCAAAACTTCAATCAGAATATGTGCATATGAATATAGACATGACCATCAAATTTCTTTTGTTTACTTGAAATACTGGTAGCTTAGTTGTTCAAGTGATGGTTTTCTGCACTCAGTCCAAGTCCCAAGAATTTTAAAAAAATGTGCAAAATAATCTGAAATAATGCTAGAATGGACTGGAAAAATATGGTCATCTGTATATAAATATCAATTTGTCAACCATGTTTAATTAATCTAACTAGAGTGGCTTTGACTGAATTTTGCCAACAAGATTTTTGAAGAAAAAAAAAGTCCCAAAATGGGCTTTTGTACGATTGAGGAAAATTGCTGTAATGATCTAGAAATCTAATCAGGTCATCTGAAAAAAAGTACCTGCCAAATGTTTTTTGTCTACATGTGTGGTTTTGTGCAATCTCTGTAGCACGCTTCTTGGTGGGGAGGGGTAGATAGCTGTACTGGTATACACAAGTATGGATATATGGAGTGATAGATGGGATCAAATCATATTGCTACCTTCTGCAAGCAGAACATAAAAAAATTGTGCAAGATGCAATATGAATTTTCTTTATTCTAGGAATTGTATGCATTACTTCTGATGCAAATCAAGTGAATATGTGAATTCATCCATCTTAAATTATTTATCATATACGTTAAGAATTAATTTTTCTATATCAACATATGTCAACGAATTGCTAATTAGCAAGTAATGTAGTTATGACGAGACCTGAAGTCCTATAATTCATTTGTTTAATAAAGTTGCAAATTCTTGTCAACTGAGAACCAATGTTGTTAGCATTAGGAACACCAGTCAACCAACATGAATTAGTGGTTGCCTAATGACAGTAAGAGACCAGAGCGATGGAGAAAAGTGGAAAAGGAATACAGCGACTCTGACCTGTCACCAATGTGGACTTGGATAATAGCCAAACCAAAGGGCCACATAACAAGTGGATGGTGCCCTAACAGTCCAATTGGCACTATATTCATCTAGGACCAACAAGACACAATACGAAGTTTTCTGGTGAAATGGTAAATATGATTCCATTGTGAAGTAGTAATCATAACAAGATTTATCAAGATGGATGCCATAATGGCCACACATCATATCAGATTGACACCAATTCCATTCAGGACCAACTAGACATGTTAAGATACTATTTCCATGCAAGACCAATTAGACATGTTAAGATACTATTTCCATGCAGGATCAATCAGACATGTTAAGATACTATTTCTATGCAGGACCAATCAGACATGTTAAGATACTATTTCCATGTAAAATCAATCAGACATGTTAAGATACCATTTCCATGTTGGACCAATCAGACATGTTAAGATACTATTTCCATGCAGGATCAATCAGACATGTTAAGATACTATTTCCATGTTGGACCAATCAGACATGTTAAGATACTATTTCCATGCAGGATCAATCAGACATGTTAAGATACTATTTCCATGCAGGACCAATTAGACATGTTAAGATACTATTTCCATGCAAAATCAATCAGACATGTTAAAATACTATTTCCATGCCGGACCAATTAGACATGTTAAGAAGTCTTTTGGATTCATGTGCAATATCAATATGACCAGCCACCTAAGAGAAGCAGCAACAACATGATTTTCAAGATGGCTACAGTGGTGGCAAAACTTCATTTTCATTTAGTATGAACTAAATATCATAAGGAGTAATAGCAACACCAAGACTGTCAAGACTGCCACTATGGTGGCCATACTGGATTTGCATGTGAGACCATTTTAATTTATAACAAATCTGACATAATAAGATGTCTTCAGGTGAAAATCTCATGTTGTGGAGTAGTGTCAAAAACTCGGTTTCAAGTTTGCTGCCATATTGGGTATCAGATTGGCACCATTTTCATTGCAGACCAACTAAACAACATCTGCTGAAAAATCTCATTTCAATGTAACTTTCCATTCAGGGAGATTACCAATAGCAAGAATTTCAAACTGTAGCAGCCATACTGGACATCAGTTCAGCAACGATTTCATTTAGGACGTCCTCAACTTGACATCATAAAAAGTCCTCTAGTAAAAATTGTATAATGATATGACCATCCATTCAGCAGGACTTGTACCGCTGGCCATACTGGATATCAGATCATTTCATTTAAAATCAACTAGACTTCATAAGACGTCTTCTAGTGGAAACCCTGAGTCAATATGACTTTCTGCTTAAAAGGGGCAGTAATAACACTTTCAAGATGACTCCCATGGTAGCTATAATGGACATCAAATTGTCACCATTTTCATTTTGGACCAAATTAGACATAAGAAGTCCTTCAGGAAAAATGCCATTTTGATATGACAATCCATCCAGGAGGAGTAGAAATAAGATTTTCAATGTGACCATATTGATTTGCAATAGCAAAACCACTGAATACATATCAGAAAATCATAAACCAGATGTGCAGTCTATGACCATTAAAAAAAGGATTTGATGACTAACAAAACAGACATGTTAGCAAAAGTTTTCGTTACTCAGGCCAAATACTAATGGCAGAAGAGGGTATGTTTGCTGAGAAATTGTTTTCTATCAAAATAATTAGAAAAGAGCAATGTCAGCCTGGTTCAAAGGACCTTTCTAATTATGTAAGGCATGTCATACACTACATTAACTGCCTTTTCATTGGTATTCTGGAATGCTTTTAGTAGAATAATTAAGCAAACTGAGTAGATGATTTGGAGGAGAGTGGTGGAGAGACTGGTAGAGAGATTCTTAGTTTCTAAACCAACTGATACATAGTAACAATTATCATAAACAAAAAAAAATGGCACAAGGAAAATAATAGAAAACCAATGCTGTGATGGTATCTTATACCCACCCATGTTTTGACTATTAATGCAGGCACTTTGACTCTGGACAACAATTTTACACTAGAGTAACCTGAATGCCAATCATCAAAATCATCATACTCCATATTGCTCACCAGCATTTTACCTGGGCAAAGTCACTGCCTCCTGATTGGCATGGATAACAGCCATTTTACCAACAACAAAAACACTGTTTTTCTCCTGGGCCAATGTAACAGTTACTTCCCATATCATTTTGTAAAACTTCACAATAAGACTGTTCATATAACCCAATATAAATCAGAACCAGTCTTCTCTTTGAGCTGGTTATCAGTATCTTAAAGAACAGCTCAGAGCAAATGCACCTGATCTGACATGGAGCCTTCAAGGAAATCAAAGAATATTGGCTATCAGAAAAGCAGGCCAAAGAGATGAAGACTGACAATTATTGCCAGATTTATACTTTATGTCACCTGTTCCAAACACTCAATTTTCACATTACAAATATTTCCTCTGGCTAATACTTTCAAGGAACTAAAAATACTTGTGCCATATTTTGATAATACTATAAAATCTATTTATAGAGACCTGGAAGGTAATAATGTCTTGGGCATATCTTAAATTAATAGATGCAGATGTATTCAATATATGTTACAATTTATTCCCAAAGAGGGAATTTATAAACAAGGATTCCCCATTTAATATTTTGATTTAGTTTTTTGCTTTATGGCACAGGAACACAAGTAGGATATTTAGTGCTGAGGCAATTGCAGTAAAGTACAATCCTACCATGCCAGGCACTCACACACACACACACCTTTCCAGTAGAAACACTGGTTTTAACTGAAAATCATCTTCAGTGGCCATCTTAAGTAAAATAAACCACGCCATTCTCAAAAATTCAACTCTTCATGAAAAACTCCTGGATTTTTTTTCTTATTTTAACCAATATTATCTACCCATAAAACAACTGCTATAAAATCAATGATTACTGTTACACAATTAATTCTAGAAATCTGTATGCAGTTTTAGTGAAGATCATTCTTGCAGTAGTCAAAGTTTAAATTTGGAAAGTTAATATAAAAAAAAAAAATGCAAACTGTAAATTTAGGAACTATATATAACTGAACTTTTTTTGAGGTGAAAAACCCCTTTTCTCTCAAACATTATCTATGACTCTGCCCACTTAAGGAATAAGTGAGAAAAACAGGCATATTTTCATATTAGTCTCAATTTTCAGCCATGCCAGGATGCAGTCTGGGTAAATACCAGACAAAAGCCTGATATCCAGACCAAATCTGAAATTCAAGCTTAATTCACAACTGTCCTGGATTTTGTTCCAATGACTGACAAAACCCATTAAAATATTGATTTCTATACTGCATCTGAGATTTTGATCATGTCTGGGTTGAATCTAGGTAATCCTGGCCTGGTCTGCATATCAAACCCTGACAAAAGGGCTTTCTGCATATCAAATCCTGACACAAGGGTTTCCTGCATATCAAATCCTGACACAAGGGTTTCCTGCATATCAAACCCTGACACAAGGGTTTTCTGCAGATCAAACTCTGACACAAGGGTTTTCTGCATATCAAATCCTGACACAAGGGTTTCCTGCATATCAAACCCTGACACAAGGGTTTTCTGCAGATCAAACTCTGACACAAGGGTTTTCTGCATATCAAACCCTGACATAAGGGCTTTCTGCAGATCAAACCCTGACACAAGGGTTTTCTGCAGATCAAACCCTGACACAAGGGCTTTCTGCAGATCAAACCCTGACACAAGGGTTTTCTGCAGATCAAACCCTGACATAAGGGCTTTCTGCAGATCAAACCCTGACACAAGGGCTTTCTGCAGATCAAACCCTGACATAAGGGCTTTCTGCAGATCAAACCCTGACATAAGGGCTTTCTGCAGATCAAACCCTGACATAAGGGCTTTCTGCAAATCAAACCATGACAAAAGGGCTTTCTGCAGATCAAACCCTGACATAAGGGTTTTCTGCAGATCAAACCCTGACATAAGGGTTTTGCTTCAGATCAACTAAGTTTTCTGTTGATCAAATCCTGACATATGAGTTTTCTACTTTTTTAAAATTCCAATATGTGAGTTCTCAGATCAAACCCTGACAATGGTTTTCTCCTTGTTTTATTCTAATACTTGAGTCCCCAGATCAAACCCTGACACATGGATTTTCTCCTGGTTTTATTCCAATGTGAGTTCCCAGATCAAATCCTGATACAAGGGTTTTCTGCTTTTTTGAATTCCAATATGTGAGTTCCCAGATCAAACCCTTTAAAAACCAATTTCTAATTGCCTATACTGACAAGACAGTCTAAAAGGACTGAGGTCAGACCAATTGTCTGCTCTAGTTTCTAATGAGCAGAATAATTATGGTAAAATGCATTTCTTACATCAACTGTCATGTCTGTCATTGTGTCACTCACTTCACAGTAACAAAAAGAGTTGAGTATCATTGACAATAAATACTGCTCCAATTTAGACCATCACTAATAAGTATGCCATCTAGTTTGATATTCACCACATCTAGTTGATTCCCTTGGCAATTTTTTTCCACCTTATAAAATCAATTCTTACTTCTTACAACAAGCTTGCTTATTTCCATCAATCATGCAAATCATAGTCAACCAGATTTATTCAAAGAGGAAGCAAGTGCTTTCACTTGAATATATGGTCTCTTATTCCATGACTTCAGGAAAAAAACTATCTACTAGGAAAACAGGGGTTACTTTAAACACACTTTTATCCCAGCATTTCTCCTGATGCCAGATTTATGAATATTCACCAATTCTGGAATTTACCATCTGATTCTACACCAACATGGAACCAAATACATTATGCAGATTTCTCAAAGCCCAAAATCTTTTAGCTCCACATCAGAATGGGATCTTCCAGCATATGTATTGCTCTATTTCAAATTAAGCAGAAATCTCACTGAATATAGAACTATATCCCTGTCCCCAGTCAGGGCATAAACTCTCATGCACTGACATCTAACCAAAAATAGTTACCATGAGTAAGAGATAACTTTAACTGTATTCCCTTCCCAGCAGAAATCTCTCTGAAATTATATCTATATTCCTGTTCCCATGTAGAGTACAATACTTCCTGTAATGACATCAGCTTGCTAAAAAAATTTAAGAAGATTTTCAAGTATAAAAAGCATTTTTTAAAATGCAAAATACTTGTCATGTGGTTTGGCAACAGATATGTGTGTAATTATTTTTCACTGATAAAAAGATTGAATATCTCTGACTTTCTTGTCAGAGAAAGCATTCTTAATTACAGATAAATTTGTTCACTTCTCAAAACATTAAAATGTTTATAACTTTTTGTAAATGTGACAAAGTTGTAGAAAAAGTATGAAGTTGTTCCTCATTATCAAGTTTCTCAAAATAATTCATAAAACATATTCGATTAATATGGTTTAATTAATTTCTCTTGATTTTGGTTTTAACCTACAGCATATATTTTCAGTGACTTAATGGGCAATATACCCTATTGTAATGCTGCCTTACAGTGACATAATGGGCAATATACCCTAATGTGATGCTGCCTTACAGTGACATAATGGGCAATATACCCTATTATGATGCTGCATTACAGTGACTTAATGGGCAATATACCCTATTGTTGTGATGCTGCCTTACAGTGACATAATGGGCAATACACCATACAATGCTGCCTTACATGTTACAAAAATGGATATAATGTGGATCTATCAAAAACACTACTCTTTTCTGGCTCTAAATATAGCACAAATCACAGTAATTGGAAAAAAATACTAAATTTTGGGGGCACAAAATTTTTCTTAGACTCATCAAACACCCATGTCACTTTAAACAAGATAAAACCATTATTCATACTGAATTTGTACAAGTAAATGCTTGACATTAACAACAACAACAATAATAATAATAATATTATTAATAATGATAATAATAATAATAATAATAATAATAATAATAATAATAATAATAATAATAATAATAATAATAATAATAATAATAATAATAATAGTGACTTTATTTAAAGAGGGTTATACAATTAGTTTTATGGAACTAATCCTCTTCCTTTAAGTCTTCCACACATTTCCATATGTGGAGCACAGCTAATTTAAGGAACATACAACACTAAATTCTTTCTAGAGGAACAAAATGAAGTGAAAAAACCACAAGTTTTTTATAATTATAAATTTGTATTTAGTATTAAGTTTAATTTGTATATGGATAAAATAAAAATAACATTTTAAAGGAGCATGCTCCTGCTAGCTATATACAGTACAAAAATACTAAGACAACCTGCATGGTATGTACCATACAAAATAGTAAGACAGCCAAGCTAAAGGTTTGAGAATTGATACTTGAAGTAATGTATTTGACAAATTGAACAGTTTCCTTTTTTATCCATTCAAAAACTCCATTATAATTAAGAGAGAGCATTTAACTTTCATTTTCTTTGGGATTCTGTTCCAAATTACTGAATACTGAAAACACTTGCTAAAAAGTTCTTTACTTGGTTATGGAATGGAATGATGGTCAACTGAAACTGGTCTTAAATTACGAGCATTGCCTTGTCTTTTTAGCACCAATTATCACCTTCAGAAATAATGGGGACATGTTTAAATCTTTGTATATCAGTTTTGCCTTTCTAAAACATATCTGTATACTTATCCATAACAAGTTAATATCATTCACTGCATTTGGGATGCTTTCAGCATTATCTAGAATGAGTCTGTTCTTTATTACCAATAGAATAATTTGACTGTATTATGTCAGTAGTGTTTCCCAAACCTTTACAAGTATGTTTCTATATTGCTTTTGTAAGACATGTACATTTATATACAATGTTTAGTTGATATAAATATGGCTTCTTGCATAGACATAAACTGACTTTAAAACACTGGACTTGATTATGTACATTGTATTGGAAATTGTTAATAACCAACATCCCAAAGGATTTTGTAACAGTTAACTACTAACAGGTAAATTTCATTCAAATTAAGATTCAGGGCCAGCCTAAGGCCAATTGTATAGATTTGGCCCAATCAAGTGTAGTAGGGACCTTTGATATGATTCAACTGTTTTCCAATTGTATCAATATGGCCCAATCAAGTGTAGTAGAGACATTTGATATGATTCAACTGTTTTCTAATTGTATCCATATGGCCCAATCAAGTGTAGTAGGGACATTTGATATGATTCAACTGTTTTCCAATTGTATCGATTTGGCCCAATCATGTGTAGTAGGGACATTTGACTGTTTTCCAATTGTATCAATTTGGCCCAATCAAGTATAATAGGGACATTTGACTGTTTTCCAATTGTATCGATTTGGCCCAATCAAGTATAATAGGGACATTTGACTGTTTTCCAATTGTATCGATTTGGCCCAATCAAGTGTAGTAGGGACATTTGACTGTTTTCCAATTGTATCGATTTGGCCCAATCAAGTGTAGTAGGGACATTTGACTGTTTTTCAATTGTATCGATTTGGCCCAATCAAGTATAGTAGGGACATTTGACTGTTTTCCAATTGTATCGATTTGGCCCAATCAAGTGTAGTAGGGACATTTGACTGTTTTCCAATTGTATCGATTTGGCCCAATCAAGTGTAGTAGGGACATTTGACTGTTTTCCAATTGTATCGATTTGGCCCAATCAAGTGTAGTAGGGACATTTGACTGTTTTCCAATTGTATCAATTTGGCCCAATCAAGTGTAGTAGGGACATTTGACTGTTTTCCAATTGTATCAATTTGGCCCAATCAAGTGTAGTAGGGACATTTGAATGTTTTCCAATTGTATCAATTTGGCCCAATCAAGTGTAGTAGGGACATTTGACTGTTTTCCAATTGTATCAATTTGGCCCAATCAAGTGTAGTAGGGACATTTGACTGTTTTCCAATTGTATCAATTTGGCCCAATCAAGTGTAGTAGGGACATTTGACTGTTTTCCAATTGTATCAATTTGGCCCAATCAAGTGTAGTAGGGACATTTGACTGTTTTCCAATTGTATCAATTTGGCCCAATCAAGTGTAGTAGGGACATTTGACTGTTTTCCAATTGTATCAATTTGGCCCAATCAAGTGTAGTAGGGACATTTGACTGTTTTCCAATTGTATCAATTTGGCCCAATCAAGTGTAGTAGGGACATTTGACTGTTTTCCAATTGTATCAATTTGGCCCAATCAAGTGTAGTAGGGACATTTGAATGTTTTCCAATTGTATCAATTTGGCCCAATCAAGTGTAGTAGGGACATTTGACTGTTTTCCAATTGTATCAATTTGGCCCAATCAAGTGTAGTAGGGACATTTGACTGTTTTCCAATTGTATCAATTTGGCCCAATCAAGTGTAGTAGGGACATTTGACTGTTTTCCAATTGTATCAATTTGGCCCAATCAAGTGTAGTAGGGACATTTGACTGTTTTCCAATTGTATCAATTTGGCCCAATCAAGTGTAGTAGGGACAATTGACTGTTTTCCAATTGTATCATTTGGCCCAATCAAGTATAGTAGGGACATGCAATGCAAGGTAGTCAGATGCATCATGTGTGGGTAATGAATTGGAATACTGAAACTTGTTTAGCCAGCTTAGGATGTAGTCCAAGCTAAAAGTATTCCTCACTGTGCTTTGGCTTGTACTTTATGTACTGCTGAACTGCAATTACTGAAAAGCATGGAATAAGTAACAGGCCACCCCTTCTTTCTGCTTTCTGTCCCCATCATGGCCACTACAGGTATTTTTTTTGTTAAAATGCAATGACTTCAAGGCATGAAACAAGAGACAGGCAATCTATTCTTCTCTTTGTCCCCATCTTTGTTTCTATAGGAATTTTTTGTTGAACTGCAATGACTTCAAGGCTGGGAATAAGGGGCAGGCAACCCCTTCTGCTGTCTATCTCCATCTTGGCATCTACAGGTATTTTCTGTTGAACTGCAATGACTTCAAGGCATGGAAAAAGAGGCAGGCAACCCTTTCTGCTATCTGTCTCCATATTGGCCACTACAGGACTCACAAGTTAGCTCCTGTATCATCCCTAAGACTGAGTAACAGCAGGTCTCCAAAATTGATTACATCATTTTTTTTTTATTCCTCTCTTCCTATCACTACTTGAAGCAGAATTATGCCCTTTGACTGGGGGCTTTTGCCAGAAAAAGGCATTGCAGCAAAATAGCAGCACATAAAGTATTACCACTATTAAAATTATGATTGTTCATTCTATTGAAAATCAGTGAATTCCTTACAATCATCCCCCTTATTATTTGATTTCAAAAATAATTAATATGATACATATATTCATCCTGGTTTCCTTGTGTTTGGTCATTTTTTTTATTCCTCTTCTACCAGACTTTAGTCACAAGACCTAGTGAAATTTCCATAAAACTGATACACTTCATCCTCATGGGACAAAGTAGATGGTCTCAGGACATTTCTCCAAAACCTATGAGTTCCAGGAGCACCTGCTGATTTCATTGAAATGCTCAATAAGAGAAGGGACAATTAAGCAATACAATATGAAATGTTTGGTCTACGAGTAAAAAATTTTTTCTCCCTTTTCTGTCTCGGAGGTAACACAAATTTCATACTTAAAATTGTAGTAAGCTTTATAGTGTCATCAACACCCATACACCAATGATGTTGATTGAATTTGTCTGGTAATAGCTGATGCATTAATCTTTTGCTCATTAATAGATACATAAAGAGGTTGTGTAAATATATTCGCTCATAAGCTAAGAACAACTGCAAAATGCACACAATCAGTTCTGCCATCACACAATGCCTAGGCAAATCTAGGTCTGTGTAGTTTGTAAGGAGTAATCATTAGAACAAACAACACATATCCTGATCTACACATGCATTATGCTTTGGCAGATCTTTGTTGTTTGCAGTTTAACTTTACTTATAAGTGAGTACATGTATATATAATCCACTTTACCCACAATATGCTGACACTTCTTTAAAACTACTTGAGCACAGTATATAATCAGGAGTTAAACTGTAAACTGCACAGATCCAGCTTTGCCTACACATAATGCACCAACAGATCAACCTTCCAGTGGCCTAGTGGTTAGATGTCCACCTCAGATGCGTGAGGTTTAATCCCAGGTCAAGTCATACCAAAGACTTACAAAAATGATACTAACAGCTACCTCGCTTAACACTCAGATTTAAGAGGTTAGTGTTAGGACTGTTCTGCCTGGTGTCAGTATAATGTGACTGGGTGGGACATAATGCTACATGTCTGTGGCATGATGCCCCAGTGCTAGACATTACTATAAACTGCCACACCACACCAACAGATCTGGTTCTCTGCAGTTTGTTAGGAGTAATGAGTAGCACATACAACACAGACCATGATCAGCAGGAACATTATGATAAAGCAGATCAGGATCTTTGTTACCAGTAACTTGACTTATAAATGAGTATATACAGTACTTTATTTTATCTAAAAGGCCAGGGTGCTAACAATAGAACTGGTTGTTCTCATTTCTTTATTGTCTACTACTAGAACTCAGACTTGAATATTTATTTCTTAATGTATGCAACATGACTTCTGAGGCAGATCAAGTGATGTTCAGTTTATCTGATTTGTTGAAAGGTTCAAGACAATGTAGGAGTTTCCAGTAAGAGCTGCTGTGTTATAATGATGAGAACTTATGTGCAATGCATACATTATTATATTACACTGACAGAAAAAAAATTATGAAATCTACTCCATTTTTATCTTACTGTTCCTATAGAGCTGTGACACCTTTTGTACAGTGGCTAGAATGAACAATCAGGAAATGAGACATGTAAATAAACTTCTTACATAGCTACTAACATTTTTTGAAGGAAATTTTGAAACCAACAGAATTGATATCAGCAAATAATTTTCATACATTTAATCTGAGTGATATTCATGACAATAATTTTCATACCCATGACAATAATTTTCATACCCATGACAATAATTTTCATACCCATTACAATAATTTTCATAACCATGACAATTTTTTTCAAACCCATGACAATAATTTTCATACCATTGACAATAATTTTCAGTCTTATCTCAGGGATATTCATGGCAGTAATTCTCATACAGTCTATATTAATGATATTCATGACAATGTTCATACCCATGACACTAATGTTCATACCCATGACAATAATTTTCACTGTCTTATCTCAGGGATATACATGGTAGTAATTCTCATACAGTCTATATTAGTGATATTCATGACAATAATATTCATACCCATGACAATAATATTCATACCCATGACAATAATTTTCACTGTCTTATCTCAGGGATATACATGGTAGTAATTTTCATACAGTCTATATTAGTGATATTCATGACAATAATATTCATACCCATGACAATAATTTTCAGTCTTATCTCAGGGATATTCATGGCAGTAATTCTCATACAGTCTATATTAGTGATATTCATGACAATAATATTCATACCCATGACAATAATATTCATACCATTGACAATAATTTTCAGTCTTATCTCAGGGGTATTCATGGCAGTAATTCTCATACAGTCTATATTAGTGATATTCATGACAATAATATTCATACCCATGACAATAATTTTCATACCCATTACAATAATTTTCATAACCATGACAATTTTTTTCAAAACCATGACAATAATTTTCATACCATTGACAATAATTTTCAGTCTTATCTCAGGGATATTCATGGCAGTAATTTTCATACAGTCTATATTAGTGATATTCATGACAATAATATTCATACCCATGACAATAATATTCATACCATTGACAATAATTTTCAGTCTTATCTCAGGGATATTCATGGCAGTAATTTTCATACAGTCTATATTAGTGATATTCATGACAATAATATTCATACCCATGACAATAATATTCATACCCATGACAATAATATTCATACCATTGACAATAATTTTCATACCCATGACAATAATATTCATACCCATGACAATAATATTCATACCCATGACAATAATTTTCAGTCTTATCTCAGGGATATTCATGGCAGTAATTCTCATACAGTCTATATTAGTGATATTCATGACAATAATATTCATACCCATGACAATAATTTTCATACCATTGACAATAATTTTCAGTCTTATCTCAGGGGTATTCATGGTAGTAATTCTCATACAGTCTATATTAGTGATATTCATGACAATAATATTCAAACCCATGACAATAATTTTCATAACCATGACAATTTTTTCAAAACCATGACAATAATTTTCATACCATTGACAATAATTTTCAGTCTTTTCTCAGGGATATTCATGGCAGTAATTCTCATACAGTCTATATTAGTGATATTCATGACAATAATATTCAAACCCATGACAATAATATTCATACCCATGACAATAATTTTCACTGTCTTATCTCAGGGATATTCATGGCAGTAATTCTCATACAGTCTATATTAATGATATTCATGACAATGTTCATACCCATGACACTAATGTTCATACCCATGACAATAATTTTCACTGTCTTATCTCAGGGATATTCATGGCAGTAATTCTCATACAGTCTATATTAGTGATATTCATGACAATAATATTCATACCCATGACAATAATTTTCATACCCATGACAATAATTTTCAGTCTTATCTCAGGGATATTCATGGTAGTAATTCTCATACAGTCTATATTAGTGATATTCATGACAATAATATTCATACCCATGACAATAATATTCATACCCATGACAATAATTTTCATACCATTGACAATAATTTTCAGTCTTATCTCAGGGATATTCATGACAGTAATTCTCATACAGTCTATATTAGTGATATTCATGACAATAATATTCATACCCATGACAATAATATTCATACCCATGACAATAATATTCATACCCATGACAATAATATTCATACCATTGACAATAATTTTCAGTCTTATCTCAGGGATATTCATGGCAGTAATTCTCATACAGTCTATATTAGTGATATTCATGACAATAATATTCATACCCATGACAATAATATTCATACCCATGACAATAATTTTCATACCATTGACAATAATTTTCAGTCTTATCTCAGGGATATTCATGGCAGTAATTCTCATACAGTCTATATTAGTGATATTCATGACAATAATATTCATACCCATGACAATAATATTCATACCATTGACAATAATATTCATACCCATGACAATAATTTTCAGTCTTAATTAACAACTTGTTTATCTTCACCACTTGAGAAATAATAAGATGGTAAAAAAAAGATTTACAAACTGTGTTATTTTTATTTTATTTTTGTTTATTTACTGGTAAATATGTTTAACAATTCTGGATAAACATATTTATTTTTCTTTTGATTAACATTATTAAATAATTAACTGCAGTTTTATTTGTTTTATTTATTGATACTATGCATATATGTGATGCCAGGGGCTTTACAAAAATATAAAGCCACACCACCCACACCGCCATTCAAGCATTTGCTAAGGATGAGGGGAATTCCTGGAGTAAAGCCTGAAGCTGAAAATGCATACACCCACCCTTCATTTTCTTTGTAAATGTTTTTTTACCAAGAGTTTTTACCAAGTTTTTTCTAGTTCTTCCCTCCCTTTATTTAGACAACTTAACAGCTAGTTCAATGTTAATACTTTGGTTCATACAGGTATCACCAAAAAAGCTAGTTCAATGTTCATACTTTGGTTCATACAGGTATCACCAAAACTAAACTACTGTACTTGAACTGGTCAATCATACAAATGACAACAGACTTGGAAAAAAAGAAGAAAAAAACCCAACAGCTAACATATTATTAAATGTGAAATGTAACTGTGGAGTGTAACCTTAGTATGTACAAAACATTATAGGAAGTTTTGAAGTAGTAAAAACCCCATTTCAGATCAGTACCATTTTCATTAAGGACTAACTAGACATTCTACAAAGCTTGTTAAGTGAAAACTCCATGTCAGTGGTATCATTCAAAGAGAAGAAGAAGCAATACAAGATTTTCAAGCCAGTAACCATTACAGCAATAAAGGACATCTGAGGGGACCAATTAAATTTCAGACTAATCAGGTCTTTTGACAAATGTGTGTAAATTATATAATGTGGCAATCTTCCCAGTAGTTTAAGAGGAGTAGCTATAACACACCCTTAATAACAGATAGATGATGGACAACAGGCCTCTGCACAGGTTCCTCTGGTCCATGACCAGTAGAGCTAAAAATGTACCCATTTTTCCATTCCAAAAATTTCACTAAAGAAAAAACTTTACAAGTTCATCACCCTATTTTATAACATATTGTTCACTCTAATTGGTACATGTACCATAAAGTCAAATAAAATAGTACAATAACATTACTGTATGCCACATTGCAATTCAGTGACTAATGCAATGTTATATTTTTGTCATAAACAGAATATCAAACTTGTGTGTACCTAATTTGTTGAAGTCAAACTTATGAAAATTTTTTAACCTGGGACAGATTTATCTATTTATGATAAATGACTTTCATTTTGAGAATGGGAGGTTTGTTTTGCTTTAAATGGCCAAATTATGCTGTTTTTCACAGATAAATGTACTATATTTACTTATCAATCCCTGATACCACTTTAATTAAGCATCATGAGGCTGTACCCTACTTCTGAGCTCTGTAGCATCAAGGTCATTTAAGACACACCAAAGTGGATGGTATTACAGAAAAGTAGATGGATGTAGCTCTACAACAGATATCATATAGTCTAGACTTTCTATTCAGTTACAAAATACAGAGGAAAAAACATTACTGTATTTAGACCTCATTTTTAACACCTAAAAGGTGCCTGTTGTCTGAATCAGATTTTGTGTCCAGATTTTAGACTTTTTTTTATCCTGAGATACAGAGCAGACCAGTCATGACAGACAGGTGAATCTTTGCAAAAAGCAGGTTAAGTTGGAGATCTGGACTAAAACATGACCAGGACATGAGAATGATGGGTCCAATTAGCAAATAAAAAAAATTCCAACTTTCACCCTACTGAAGTGTATAGGACACATACCTACTGAAGTATATAGGACACATATACCTACTGAAGTGTATAGCACACATATACCTACTGAAGTGTATAGCACACATATACCTTCTGAAGTGTATAGCACACATATACCTACTGAAGTGTATAGCACACATATACCTACTGAAGTGTATAGCACACATATACCTACTGAAGTGTATAGCACACATATACCTACTGAAGAGTATAGCACACATATACCTACTGAAGTGTATAGCACACATATACCTACTGAAGTATATAGAACACATATACCTACTGAAGTGTATAGGACACATATACCTACTGAAGTGTATAGCACACATATACCTACTAAAGTGTACAGGACATATATAACTATTGAAGTGTATAGCATACATATACCTACTGAAGTGTATAGGACACATACCTACTGAAGTGTATAGGACACATACCTAATGAAGTGTATAGGACACATACCTACTTAAGTATATAGGACATATATACCTATTGAAGTGTATAGGACATATACCTACTGAAGTGTATAGGATACATATCTACTGAAGTAAAGAGGACATATATACCTCCTGAAGTGTATAGGATACATATACCTACTGAAGTGTAGGATACATACCTACTGAAGTGTATAGCACACATATACCTACTGAAGTGTATAGCACACATATACCTACTGAAGTATATAGGACACATATACCTACTGAAGTGTATAGGACACATATACCTACTAAAGTGTACAGGACATATATAACTATTGAAGTGTATAGCATACATATACCTACTGAAGTGTATAGGACACATACCTAATGAAGTGTATAGTTCACATACCTACTTAAGTATATAGGACATATATACCTATTGAAGTGTATAGGACATATACCTACTGAAGTGTATAGGATACATATCTACTGAAGTAAAGAGGACATATATACCTACTGAAGTGTATAGGATACATACCTACTGAAGTGTATATGACATATATACCTACTGAAATATATAGGACACTTACCTACTGAAGTGTATAGGACACATACCTACTGAAGTGTAAAACATATATATTGAACTGTATAGGACACATACCTACTGAAGTGTAAAACATACATATATATTGAACTGTATAGGACACATACCTACTGAAGTGTATAGCATGTATATATACCTTCTTAAGTGTACAGGACACATACCTATTGAACTGTATAGGACACATACCTACTGAAGTGTATAGGACATATATACCTACTGAATTGTATAGCATGTACTTACTTAAGTCTATTGGACACATACCTATTGAAGTGTATTGGACACATACCTATTGAAGTGTATAGGACACATATACACCAAAGTGTATAGCATACAGTGCTGGATTTAGGACAAATGAGGCCCTGTTTCTAATTAAGTTATGAGACCTCTTACTTGGGGCTGAAAAGAGGTAGGCCTGAAAGGCCTATACAGGTAGTCAGGCATATATACTCAGGAAATTTAGAAGTAGCTAAAATAGTCACAGACTTTTGAAAAATTCATCATAATTTTTTTTTCCTAAGAAGAGAGCCCCCTGGCCAACAGGGGCCTTGTTCTTAAGCATACCTAGTCACAATGGTAAATTCAGTACTGATAGCATACATATACCTACTACCTACTGAAGTGTATAGGACACACATACCTGCTGAAGTGTAAAGGAAAGTATATTTACTTAAGTGTATAGGATATGTAAACCTACTGAAGTTTATAGAACATGCATACCTACTGACATGCATATAGGTCACACATGCCTACCCAAGTATATTTGACACCATACCTAGTGAAGGATTAATCTTATCCCTGTACAGTGACTTTGGAACACATTCTTGTCAATTGTATCAACCTCAATTGAACAAGACAAAAGCTTCTCTATATGAATTGAAAAGGAACTTTTGATGTACTCCCTGAGAATATCTTTGACTTTTTTAAGAGAATTTGGTTTATAGTACACATATTGAACCATCTTTTTAACGATAATATATTTTTACCTTTATATTTTTGTTGACATGAACCTTACAGAATGCTAACATCTTGATCTTTTGACTTTATCTTGAAGTACTTCATACATGTATCTACATATATTTGAAAGGAACTTTCTTCCTTATGTTTTATATGCATTTCTTCATTTTTACAACTTCACATAAACCACAGTATAGCAATTATTGTGCTGAGATGCTGTTAAACACTAATAAACTCATAACTTTTTGTATTTGTTTCAGGAAAAAAAACAAAGCAAAATTTCTTTGTGGGTTTACCAAATTTCATTCCACAGACACTGTTTAAAAATTAGAGTGAAAACAAAAGTTACTATAAATGGAGGGAAACACGAAAAGGCGGAAGCAATAATAATAATAATAATAATAATAATAATAATAATAATAATAATAATAATAATAATATCTTACAATCATTAATACAGAAGACAAGTACTTTTATTTAATTTTCTTTAATATTTTGTACATATTTGGGTTTTATCATAGGTACATATGTTATCAAGGCATCATTACCCACACAAGTTATGTACATTATATTACCATCATCCACCACAACTATCATGAACTGGAGATAACAAGGCCTCATTTGGTCAAAAACTTGTAAAGTGTGATGCAAATGCCTCATTTTACTAGAATGAAATGATCAATTCTTATATTTACGAAACATTGTTTGATTTTACCATTTTATTTAGTCACCAAACTTTAGCAACTAAATAAAATGGTAAAATCAAACATGTTTCGTAAAAATAAGAATGTGATTTGCTCTTATATTATGCCATCAAATACTATGAACTTTTTCTAAAATTGCAAGCTGCGATAAAAAAAGACCAATAGAATGGCTAGACAAGTCTGAGCAATTAAATTCCTGGACAGCTCCCATCAATCAGAACTAGATCATGAAGAGTTATGCTAAGAATGCTTCAATCTTCTCTTGACATCTGGGACTGATAGATTACCAGCCCAGATCAATACACAAATGTCATGGATAATGGCAGTATTTTGCTTTCCTGAATTTGTATCTCAACTTTAGCTGAACACTGTGTACTAATAATTACTAACTTTTGAATGAAAATTGCATCTTTTATGAAATTTTTGTTCGCAAGATTTATCTTTCACATTTCAAATGGCTGAAAATAATTAATAGGAATCCACAGTAAGTCAGTTTCTTCTCTCGATTTTCGGACTCACAAGTACTAATATGATCTGAACTATTAACAAACTTCAACATGCAAAATTTGGTTTGGAAATATTTTTAAGTCTGTTTTTGTTAACATTTTCACATTATGTAAGAGCAGTATAAAAACCAGCCATCTTAGACCCAAAAGCACTGTCATAGACAGAAGATCTCTAAATATGCCTAAGGTACCATCAAGCACACACACACTATGTTTGGTTAAAATTAATTATAATAAATCCATTATTTATCATTACTTTAAAATATCTGGTTATGACAAGTAACATCTGAGTGATGAAACCATCTCTGACATCAGTAACAGCCTTAGCAAACATGGAACCCAATCGGGATCATTTGGGCAGGGCCCCCTGTGAGCATGGAATTTGGAAATAAACTTTTAAATAAGTTTTTTTATGATATTGAATCTAAAGCTTTCTTCCATTGCTTTAAAATTACTTTCTCTCTTTAGATATATTTTTAAAAATTACTAATGCACGGGGGTCCCTGTGAGAATGGGGCCTGATTGGGCGAAATCAGTCCAAGCGACCTAAGGCCAGCCCTGTCTGATATTCTTGAGCAAATAAGTTTTTACAAACTAGCCACTGTTTTAGCCATACTGGATGTAAGGTCAGCACCAATTTATTTCAAATAAACTAGACACCATTAGGGGCTCTCCATAAAGGACGTCCACATGTAACTTACACCCTATCCCCTTGGACGTCCCCATCTACATTATAAACTGCTCTATGGTTCATTCATATATATTCATTCTGTGGCATGAATCATACAAATTGAAATTAACAAATAATTTATAATTCAGGATCACCCATAAAGAACCTCTGCAAAACTTACGGGAATACACGAAGTAGGCCTAAAGCAGCTGTTCAACACAGAATATTACAACAAAAAATACTATCTTGCGGATGTCTGCAAGGTCCTTTACACCGTCTCCCCCCCTTCCATATGCAGTTGTCAGCATTTGAACCAAACCTGCCTCCCCCCATCTTTGCAGACGTCCTTTATGGATGATCCCTAAGGAGACTTTTGGTGAAATTTCCATACCAATATGACCATCAATTCCGCAGACAAGTTATTGAATACATGTTTGTTGTGGCAGTCATATTGGATGCCTCCTGGGCACCATTTTAATTTAGGAGCAACTAGATAACACAAGTAATCTTTCTGTAAAAACAAAACCATTGTTTTTCTGAACTTTAATTTTGGATACGGAGCAATGGCTGCAAAGATGGCTCTTTTGGTCGTCACATGGCATCATTTATATTCGTGTTCAACTAGCCTTCTGGTGAAAATCTAATTCTGATACATTTCATTTAGGAGGAAAAAATTTTCAGATGGCTTCAGTATCTGAAGTGAGATTGGCACCATGTTCATGCAGGCCCAAGTGTAAACTCCATGTCTGTAAAGGGGAAAATTTCTGTTGATCTCTGTAGAACATAATTAGTTGGACACGTATACGATTAATTAGATTTATGGGAGACCTGTGTGTTTCAATCTCCGTAATACACAGATTGGTACTGTCTCTGTCATGAGTTTAGCAATTTTTAATTAAGTTTACGTTTAAATTGGACAGTCGGGGGTTAACTTCCGATCTGTAGCAGAGTTGTCAGATTTGAAATATTGCAGTAACAGTATGTGGTAATCTAAGTTGTCAGATGAACTGCAATGTTTGAGCCTAGTTCAGGCAGGAAATATATTTCATCCAGATTGGTCACGCTGTAAAGGGAATGTGGTTCCACATAAAAACTCTCTGTTTAAATGTGCTAATCACAAAATTTTAAATCAGTCTATGATTATTTATGCAAGAGAAAACAAATATAAAGGGACTCCAAGTGAATTAAGAAGTATATTCACTCGTAACATTATCCAAGGGAATTGATTGTCTAGAAAATCGACAGTCATAATTCTGGAAGTAAGAGCTTGGAAGCACAAGGTATTTATACCAGTCATGAATTTCAATGATACTACTATGATGATTAGTTGGGTTTATTTGCTTGTATTTGCATGGATTTGTTTAAATTTGTGGATCAATTTTCTTGATATGAGTATAACTGTGTTGAGTTCATTTATCTGAATTCATATCATGATATTTCTTTTATATACGCTGACGAATCATTTGAATGTATAGTCTCAATTAATATAATGTTACGTATATGTTTTTAAAATGCTTGGGTGTAAGGTTTAAAAAAATTTTTATTTCATTTCTGTTTCATTGTATTTAATTACAATGAATATTTTTCTCGGAT
This sequence comes from Potamilus streckersoni, assembly GCA_016746295.1. Classification (NCBI taxonomy): domain Eukaryota; kingdom Metazoa; phylum Mollusca; class Bivalvia; order Unionida; family Unionidae; genus Potamilus; species Potamilus streckersoni. The sequence continues at coordinate 4,227,569 of JAEAOA010000708.1, forward strand.
TCGGGATTCTATTTTTAGTAGTAAGATATATTTTTATCGCAAAAATTGTTTACTTAAGACGAAGAAGTGTTACATGAGAATTATCATTTAGTCAGTTTTACCCTGGTAAAAGTGTCAACAGGAAGTTAAAATGATTGGTCAGTATCAGGACATACTTTCTTTTACTGATCACTGTTTGTAAACAACCTTTTTCATCTCTGGTTTTTAAGTGGAGTGACATTGGCCTAAGTGTGAAAAATAGTGTAGTAAGAGACCACATTACCAATCTTGCAAGACTTCAAATGAGGCATTGGGGTTCTAAATATGCAATTCTAATATTTTTTCAGACAGTCATTCAAAAATTTGAAGGAACAAGGTGGGTTTTTTTAGTTTGTTGCTAAGATAGTTTATTCTTTGTCTGATTTTTGGATTTAAGAATTTATTCCCCTAGAGACTCAACAAGTTGAGGTTTTTAAAAACAAATTCTGAAAGATTAGTCATAACAAACTGTACAGACCCAGATCAGCTTGTACATTACGTGATAACAGATTTGGGTTTGTGAAGTTTGAAGTCAAACTTATAATCAAGTACATATTGTAGTTAAACTGTCCATTTCTTTCAAATTCCTGTATCTACTGTTCAAATTATTGATCAAAATGTTTCTGTGACATAAAAAAAAATTGGGAAATGGAGTAATTATGAATTAAAAATTTATACCATGAAAATGACATTAACTTAGTACATTTATAACAAACAACACTGCTGAGCACAAATGAACACTGACAATTGAACTCGGGTGAGGTGCCAACAATATAAAGCTACAAATAAAATGCATATCAGCATTCACTAGACTTAACTTATCAAATGAAATCAAATTCTGCTAAAACTACATCAGTCCTGACAATGCATACAAATGTAATAACTGAAGGAATAATTATCTGAAAACAAACATAACAACACAGCTTTATTAAATGGTGACTCAGGTCTAAACTAAAAAATGAAAGAGGTTGTGTATCATCAACATAAAATTGCTCACCAAATTCAGTCCAGATACATTGTCAATTAAGGAAGTTACTGTGCAGAAACTACAGTGGGAGAGATGCTGCTGAATATGTACTTAAGCAACAGTGATAATCAAATTCAACAGAGGATTCATTAAGATCACGCTCTTTACAAAATTCATTTCAAATCTAATAAATGGCTAAATGCACTGCACAAAATTTTAAGTGGGTAGGTCTGGTTATCAGGGGCTGTAACTCTGCAAAGTGAAGTAAAATGATGTAAAGTGAAGTAAAATGATGAAAGGTGAATTCAGCCAGGGTTTCATCATTATTAAGCTACATATAAAATGACAAGATGCAATTAAGTTATTGTGCAAAAATGGTAATGAGGAGGTGAGATTATTGAGGGGAGAGCTATAACTCTGCTAAATGACAATGAAACTGAGAATGCTGATAATCACTTGCAGCCAAGATCTTGTCAATATCAAACAATGCATCTCTTCAACCAGGATCAATAAACTCCACGAAATGATGATGCAGAAAACTGACAATCAATTCAGCCAAGGTGTAGGAAAACTGAGCTGCATACCAAATTTAGTTGACAAACTATAATGACAATTCAGGGAGTTTCTGTACAGAATCAGGGGCTTCAACTCTGATAGTCAATGCAGCAAAAACCTGATAAATTAACTTGGCTAAAAAATGATGACAAAAAATGTTGATAATCAAACTCGGCCAAGGTCTCAGCAATATCATACTGTATCCAAAATTTAGTTAAAATTCAATATTACTAATGGGATTTATTGTATGGAAAAGAAATTAGGTAAATCAAGCAGTCAGGGGCTGTGACTGCATACATTTTGTTAAAATTCAATTTTACTTATGGGATTTATCAAAAACAAAGATGGTAAGTCTGAAAATCTTGAGATGTAAGTCTTTTTAATAATGACATAATCAAGTCATCACTATCAACCTGCATACTGAATTTTGACTACAATCCAATGAAGGCATGAATGTGAGTGACTATTGGTGACTATAATAATGATGCCAAATGCAGAAAACTTCACTAATCCATGTTCCCATGGAAATCAAGCTGCATATTAACTTTGGTTGAAATCTAATACAGTGGTGCCTCTCTTGAATATCTCTTGTCAAGAAAGGAACCCCATGACTGGAGACCACCTTGTAAGACATCAGAAAGTACAATTTTCAGTGTTGCAACTTCAGCATGGGAGCAGGGAGTAATGTGGCAAATTCTGAAGACTTATTGAATCTTAAGGTTGAATGATTGCAGCATATTTTAGGCTGGCGAAATCTGATGAAAGACTTATTATTTGGGGAGAATCTTAAAAACATTTATATCTGATTGGTCAGGAAACAATTATGGGCATACACTTTGAGAGACTGGAAATTTAGGGTACCTCTTGCTCAGAATTCTTTAGTTCAACTCATGCCTTGTAAGAAGACAACAGGTCCAACTCCTTGGGGAACTTGAGAAAAGGCCAGATAACTGTCTTAAAAAAGGCCAGATAACTGTCATAGAAAAGGCCAGATAACTGTCTTAAAAAAGAAGACAGGCCATAGTGCTAGGACACACTGTGTGGTAAAAAAGGCATTAAGGTATGCAATTTTAGTTTCCATATAAAATTCTATTTCATTTGTTGGGTTCTGCAAATGAGTTCATATCCTTATAATTCATACATGTATCATGTATTCATCTAATATGACTCTATTGATAGGTCAGAGTGTTATGCAATTTAATTCTTTAATTTAACGATTATTAGTTCATTGTGAGAATTTCCGGATTGCATGTATTCAAATATTCAATGTTTTGCCATAGGAATTTATGATGTAACCCAAAGAATGCAAATATACAGTATTTCATAGGGATTTATGAATTAACCCCAATATTTAATGTGTCATATTTTTATGATTACGTAAATTGATTTCCAATGTAGGACGATATACTTATCATGAACTAATGACAAGCATATTGATTTTGTAATGATTTTGCAACACTTAAATGATTTTGTAGATTATTGGTTACTGTAATTAGATTTAGTGGATATTATACCATAACCAAGCATTTATTTTACTGAACAGAATTGACAAGCCAATGTAAATAAGGCATCTAGTAATGTATGCTGGTATATAGGGTTGCATTTCTCTGTAGAAAGCAGTGATAATTTATCAATTGACCCTGAGTGCAATGAACTTCAAGCTAAGGTCATTTGTACTAATGTAATGATACCTGACTGAAACACAGAAGTCTGTAAGGACAGTATTCATTAATATCTGGTATGGCAGAATCTATGCAGTGGGAATTGCTAATCTGAATATGAACAAAGAGCGTTTATATACTGTATATATATATATATATATATATATATATATATATATATATATATATATATATATATATATATATGAAGAGAGAGAGAGAAAGAGAGAGAGCAAAGAAAGATGTCAGATTAATCAGGAGTCAGAAGGGCAAACAAGACAAGAAAAATCTTCATCTACAAGAGGTCGGAATAGCCAAGGGTCAGAAGGGGACCAAAAAGCGCATGCATTAGATGTGGAAACAAGACAAGGTGATGCCGTCAAAGCATTGAATTGTACTCATTAAATTAACCACTCATATGATATAAATTGAACACTGCACCTATATTCTATCATTGTAAATCTGTTGGATTGAAGGTGAAATTTTGGTCATGTATTGATTAAATTTATTTTTATTTATTGGGAAAAGGGGGCTTGTAGTTATTTGTTTTTTTCAATAGTTTTGCTTAGATATCTATTAACGTTCCATCTATCTGTCCACACTGGGAAATAACACCATGGGTGGTCATTTCCTAGTTAACAATCACCAAATCAATTAATGAGGCTTTTGTGTTTTAAAGCCCCCCCCTCCACGTTACAATGGGTTTCTCTCAATTTCTTTTGTCCGATGTCTGCTAAGCATCAATTTTATCAACAGCAAGATGGTAATTAATATCCATGTCAAATAAAATAAAGGAACTACTCAGTTGACAAATGGGATGTGTTCCACGAAAGTCATTTGTTAAGTAAAAATTAATTAAACAAAAATAAATTTCCCATTAATTGAAAGGTAATAGATATAGGTGTCCTTATGGATGCTGCATGTTATGTATATTAAGCCTTCCCTTTTACATGTTTTTTCACAATGAGGTTGACAAGTGCTTGGAATTCGTGATGGCTGCATATTTCGAGATAAATAGCACTAATGGTCTAAGTACAAAACAAACCTTACAGTATATGTAAAGTAACTACATGTTTTAGGGGTGGTGACTTGGGCTAACAATTTACACGAACATTATCCGAATGAATTGTGAAATGAGGAGTTTGTGAATTTGACAATTAAAAATTCAAGGTTTGTGGTACTATGTCAAGTTGCATAATACAGTTTTTGATGATCGATAGTGTAACATATTTTCACAACTGAATTAATGCATATCTGCAGTGATGAACATTAAATTTATTTTGAGGTTGAATTAAATATTAAAAAAGGCTTAATTTATGCAAGTACACAATTTGGTGTTTAATCAATTATTAAAATGAGTCATTCAGAAAAATTATATGATTATGATAAATGCTGGTACCAGTAGATAAAAGGTGAACTCTAAAGTTAATTTAGAAAAATATCTAGAATGTTAAATTCACTAGTGCAGCTCATTTCAGGTGAATCAGATATTCAAACATATTGATTTTTTCATTACTTACCTGAATTCTTTATAACACATTACAATAATGTACCTGTCCAAGGAAAAAATGACAGAACAGTGCAGATGACAGAGTTAAGGTCACAAAACTATCAAGGCAAACTAGACTCTCATTTGGGGGGCATTATTGACCATTAAGTACTATACAAGATTCTCCTTTGTCCCTTTAAAATGTTTTTCCTCAAATCTGAAGGTAGCAGACACTTGGGAACCTAGGTGCAACACTTATAATTACCATTCCATCACACTCAATTATATCAGGCTGATACATGTAATTAGCATCATACAAGCTGGACTAATTAAGAGTGTTATTGAGCATAATGATAAGTAGGTTGTCTGAAAATAAGGAGCTATAACTCAGCTAACAGGGTTCCTGCAGACTTAAAAACCAAATTCCATGAAATTTCTTGGGCCATTTCACAAAACTCAAGGACTACAATATCTTGCATTGTCAAGTAAATTAATATAAAAAAGCTATACAACAATGAAAAATAACTAAATAGTGAATGCCAAATATTTTTCAATGTATGAATTTTAACCTTTTACATGGGTCTGCACACCATGGCTTTATGTAGTAATTTGTTTCATAATAAAGTGTACAATACATTTTGAATTCAAAAGAAAAAAAGAAATAATCCTATGTAGTCTTTGTATGTGTTCCTATTGTCAGATTGTCAATTACTAACTTTTTAAAGCTGCAAGGATTGCTTTATGAATTTTTTAATTAAGATAAACAGAAATCATCTACAATCTACTGTAAGATAAACTTCTATGAAATAAAACCACTTATCAATTGTAATTGTGTTGTGTTCGAAACAAGTTTTTAAATCATTTCTCAGCGCTATATAAAATTTGCAATATCAATTATTTTAACTCCAATGTCATAAATTACGTGACTTCTACAAACCTTTGCATAGTTTTGAAAAATTTCATGACTTTTCAAGGCCCTTGAAATTTATTTTTTTAAATTCCAAAACTTTTTCCAAGATTCCAAGACATACAGGAACCCTGCCTCAATCCCGTCAATTAAATACAGCCAAGGCCTTATCAATATACTGCTACAAACAAATCTAATGATAATTAAACCGCTTCATGTACTGAAATGAAAGTGGGTGTGTCTGACAATAAGGTGGGATTGATGGAAGAAAAGAAGGATGAGCAGGTCCAATTTAATATCTACCCATTTTCTATGAACATGGGGACAATAAGGTGATCTCATCATGCTCATCTTCCAAAGGCTGAGCCAAAAAAGTTCCTGTAGCAAAACCTTTCTTGAGGAAACCTATTGCATATATAAATATAGATATTTATATCTTTGATAAATACAACATGACTTTTAATTTACAGATGCAAGTTTTCCACTGATAAGAAGTACTATAAAAGATGTCTAAAGCCCAGTGCCTCACCAGGCTGATGATTCATGTGGTGCAAACAGCAGACAAATATAAAGATTTCCTACAAGCAGAAAGCAGCACAGCTGCTGATAATGATGCTAATCCTTTCACTTTATGTGTAATACACAGAAAATGACTCAGCTCTCAGATTAGAACACTACCATACTCTACCATATATACAAGCCTGGTTTTCAGTGACACCTTAAATCAAGACTTAAATCTAAACTCCTGCAACTGAAGAAATCACTGTACTAATTCAGTTCCCATAGTCAACCATTGCAAACACCATGATATTAAAAATTCAATAACTTAAAAATTTTGAGTGCTCATGACCAAACCTATACAGTCAAACCAGGTTATCTTTATGTCAAGGATGTAAATAAAAATCAGACATAACTGGGTCCCTAGAAATCCAGGTTCATAAAAACCGGTGTCCTAGATCATTACTCCCATCTCTTACTCTTGTGTTTAACTGGAATCCCCTCCCATTGCATGTTACAATAAAATACAAAAAATGCTTAACTGATAATAAAATGAAAGAAACTAACCTGGTGTTATTATTTATTCCTTTTCTATCATCATGACCCATTTATTAACGAAAAAATATATGAACTCCATATATCACATTTGTACTATTGTGTGCATCACTTATACCATATAACACATGATGCGTTGAAAAACAAATAATATTTAGCTGTACTCAAAGGTTTGAATATGTTATCATGACTGAAAAATGGATCCAAGAAAATCACGAGAGAGAGAGAGAGAGAGAGAGAGAGAGAGAGAGAGAGAGAGAGAGAGAGAGAGAGAGAGAGAGAGAGAGAGAGAGAGAGAGAGAGAGAGAGAGAGAGAGAGAGAGAGAGAGAGAGAGAGAGAGAGAGAATGGAATGCTTTCAGGCACCTGCCATTCACACATAACATGGTGTTAGGTACAAAAAAACTAAGATTGTATTATATCCAGGTAAATATATGATAGTATCTTACAAATAAAGATAAATACATGTTTTTGAAAATACATGTACATGTACCATTCACTGTGAGTGAAAATGACAATCCTTTTGCTAGCATGGTTTACAAAGAGTATTATTAAAGCAAGTGGATGTTGAGTATACTACTTACCATGCAGGCATCAATGAGAGTTTGTAACGAGAGGTGAATAAACATATCTGGTAACTAGCAGTAAACTCATTCTTAGAACATACCAGCAGGATACTAAATACAAAGGTTATTTAATTGCAAAGCAAACCAGCCCTGAAAAGTTACTGACTCTGGACTATTTTAAGTGTGCCGATTCCTTTATTCTTTGGGAAAGGGGTCCCAGCCAACTGTGGTTCTCTTTTACAGGTATTCACGGAAATTTTGAAAATAAATTAAGACTATGGATGCCAATTTTTCTGCCAAACTGAAAGAAGAGATATTACAAATAAGAAAACAAAACAAAATTAAGAAGAGCTCAAGCCTGAAAACTATATTATGTGGCCTCGACTGCCATTGTATAGAAGCCAAGTGCCTGAGATTATCCATTCCCATGCATATATATGAGCATGTCTTGTAGTAAATTTCTTTTTTATATTTTCTGTTGACAAGAACATTTATATGTTGCTTCATGTAATGGTTGAATGCATTTTTAAAAAATGACATTGTGGCAAGTGTCACTGGTGCCAAGCATATGTAAGAAAACATAAGTGCTTTTGAATCATTCAGTTACAAATCAGCATCATCAGATTAACAAAAGCAGACTGATATTACTTCATATTTACTAAAAAATATAATGCAGTGCAGATCATGATGTTTATAATTCCTAGATATTTTGAAAATATTGTTTGGCTGTTTTGTCATAAAATGCTATAAAATAAATTGTCATGATTTACGTGCATATGGAACAATTTTATGACTTTTGAATATTCAGGCAATCAGCAATTTTCCACCTGCATATTGATTATTAATTTAATTACTTGCATTTCTTTGATCATTGTTTCTTTTATACATGTATTTCCGACCATAATTCAGATCTGAAATGTACCGAAACAAAAGGGAAAAATATAGCCAATGTCGACAATTCTGCGTTTTCATAAAATAAATTTACATTGTAATTTGTGCACACTCTTGTCTTTGTAAACCCTTGAATATTTTATGTAGTGAAGATGATATATTCTTAGTAAACTAATTAAGCTACTCTTAGGAACCAAAAATATAAAGAAACCTAAATAAACATGTGAGTACCGCCACAACTAACCAAATTGTGCGTGAAAAATGCATCACTTTTGCTGACCATTTCTTGTTTAATTTCTGCGAGACTGATGTTAAAAGGTTGCATTTCTTGGAATTAAGTAGGTCCACTTGTCACTTCGGACCAAAACCGTATGCCCAACATAACCGGGTTATCAATATAACGTAGGTAAAGATAAGCGATAAAAATACAGCATAATAAAGGATTTTTTCAGGACCGGACCAAAACGATTGACATATGCAGGCTGTTGAAAAAGCCAAAGTTGAGATAAGTGGGTTTAACTATTAACTCTTTCATCACGGCAGACCGCATATGCGGTCCCGGGGAAGTAAGTCTGTCAACACTATGGACCGAGTTTCCGGTCTAGGGCAGTGTTCTTCTCTAACGTTATAGTACCAGACTAAATATCTTTCGGGGTACCTCTAATAACTTCCATCTGGTAATGTAGATGTTATATTTGGATTATCTCGTGAGTTTAGCTTGTATACAACTAGAAATAACAAACAAAGTAGGAACTTTTAATGCGTTTTCCGAATGCTAAAATTTGTATCCAAAATGGCAGCATTTAAAGGATTTTTAGAGGAGAGTTTTCGGAGGATTTAAATAATTATGACCTGATAAATTTGTTTGACAATGAGAGAAGACGTATGGAGAGACAATGGAATGCACTTGTGGGTGACAGTGATGACGATGAAGATGACTTTGAAGGTTTTTAACCAGAGGAATTGTACGCTCCACGTGGGGTTTTTTTTTTGACAAAGCCCGAAAACCAAAGAGATTTGCTTCAGTTTTCTGACAAGAGTTGGGCACACCCGAGAGTTATATGGCTCCAGGAAAGCTTCGGATTATTTTCAAATATTCTATTCAGATGAAGTTTTTAGAAAAATTGTCCGTTTAATGAACTTCAATGCGACGATCAAACGTGGCAGAGGCTATATAGGTCACTTACGCGTCTGGACAGATCTCACCTTGGAGATCATTTTGGTTCATTTTATAGAATTTTATATATTATGGACACCATGAAAGAAAGACTTGTGTTGCTACTGTGATTATTCACTAGTACATCTAGGGTCAATTGAACAAGTTTTGAGAACATTCTAAGTTTTCTAAGAGGTAATAAAATAATTGTATTTTACCTGTTGTATTACCTGTTTGTACCTGCATTTTAACAGTTGCAATAGATATGCACATTTTATTGAATTAGTCATAAAATTTTATTTTTAACCTTGATTTTGACACCTAATCCGGCCAGATAACTTTAACATTGGCAAAGTTATGTTGTTTCAAAGTCCACAAGTCATTTTGCTTTACAACTCCAAAGTTACTTAGTATTGAGGACTCTATGCCTACAAAGTTACTTAGTGATGAAAGGGTTTATCAGTATATAAATGAAACCTGGAAGTCAGATTCAGTATAGAGGAAAGGATATGAGCTGCGGCATATTCTGGACCTGCATGTGTTTGAAATGTGCTTCCAATTCTGCACCAAAGAGTCAGGTGCTAATTTTAGTAATGAGTGGTCCAAACCCATGACTATTAAAGGACTGAAATTCCATCAACAAACAATGTCTCTATTTTATTCACTTTCAACTAGGATAAGGTCTCAAAAGATTCTTAAGATTTCCTAAAACACAACTTACATTATTAAACAATCCAGATCAGCCAAACCTATATATACTCTATTTAATGTTCACCCATTTCTAGACTGGTTCCCATTTTTAAATACCATTAGTACTGTGTCCTGAAATGGCTAAAATTCAAATATTACTTAAAATTTACAAATTCATTGTCTTAATAAGTCTATACTCAACTGATCACAAAAGCAGTGCTTGGCACATTATATACATCTGATCCATGTTAAATAGCATGGATCAGGAAGAGCAACTTTACCAATGGGTCCCAGTGACCTCAGTAGTAAGTATAAATAGAACAATGAAAACATTGGTAAGTTTTCAGGGTCTCTCCATGATTCTTCCAATATTATCTGAGTGCACAAACAATTATCTCTTTCCTCAAAGGATGATGATGCTACCAACCATGATTACACATCAGAAGAAAATGAATTTTATCTCCAAATTGTGTTATAGAAAAAAGACTGGAGAGTTCATGGAAAAACTACCAGCATTTTCAAGCAGACCCCTTTAAACTTACTAATAATTAGAGCTGACTTAGCACAAGATCAATAGGCGATTATGTAATGCCTGCACAAAAATGAAGGCTTGGCTAGCTGACAAGAATGAGGTTATATAATGATTTTACATAAAATGAAGGCTTAGCAAGCAGATTATGATTGTGGTTACTTACATTGATTTTAGACAAAAAGATGTATAATTGAAGACACCAGATGGTATAAAACAATAGATCAAATGCTATCTTGGAGAAATTTGTCAAAACAAGCTGGATGAAACTAAAGTCAGCAGAATGATATTCAACTACAATGTAGGTGGCTCTGATCTGGACACAACTTTTGGTATCTGCCCATTTGCATTGCCTTAAGACATAGCTAGGAGGAAACCTGGCAAACAACAAGTATATGTAACCTTACTTTGCATTTAAATGTTTTTTTGAGCCTGTCATCAGGGATTGCAAGTATAAAAGTTATTGGCAACAATATCTGCATCAGTAATACTGACTGCTTCAGATCCTGCCCAGATGGTTACAGCAAGAGAATTTTGCTTATGTAATTCAAATGTCCCCAGGAAATGTCAGAAAGCTGACGTCTAATTATTTGTTGCTGGTGCTATCTGGCCTAGAAGTTTTTGTCGTAGCATGTCAACACTAATTTCAAAAGTGTTCTTTGCACCAGCATGGATTTCATCCATAGTATCATAAAAGATTTAATAACAAAAACTATGGCTGATTTGCGAAAGATCAGACTAATGTTGGCATCATAGAAATTTTTGGTGGCCAGGACTATTTTATTGAATTAGGCAAGAATATGGAAGTGGATCTAAAACTATTTCTGAAAATATATTTGCATAAGAAGCCTGGCAACATGATCAACAGCATCCAAGACCAACCAGATTGTATTGTAAAGGTACTAAATGACATCAAGAAAAGGATGCAAGGTAGTTGCCATGTAACCTCATAAAATTTTTAAGTTCATATACAACTCCACTAATTGCATGCCAGGCTATGGACAAAACATTCAATTGCACTATATCAAAAATGTGGCAGGTTGTATTTGAATTAGGGATAGGAAAACCAAAGTAATAAGATGTAAAACTCTGATATATGCTGAATAATGAACACCTATGAGCACGCATACAATGCCAATATAAAATTTCCATTACACTGACATCAGCTGGATTGTAAAACAGTGCACAAGTTTGTCAAGCATGACCTCAAAATAATTTATCAGGCATCAAAAGAAAATCTGGACCACTCTGATTTTTATGCAGAAATTACTATCAAACTATCAAACTTGAAGAATCCAGAATCATAAAACAGGAGAGAAAGATAATATGCTAAAAGTTTCTGTAGGACTTTATCAAAACCAGAACAGACAGTACCAAATTTGAATTCAGGCAACATTAATTTATTTCATGACAGAATTTTGTTTCTCATTGTTGTATATTTTAGTTTGGAAAACTGCCATCAATTACAGCTTTAGTGTCAATGCTTTTATTGTAAAAGCTGTAGAGCTGATATTTTTTAGCATCAATTTTTTTTGTATTTGTCAACATATTTCTTAATTTGACCATAATGTTGTCTATGATCATGCATTACCTGAAATTTGATTTGCAATGTTATAATACATAATGCAGGTGTACTTGCAATTGGCCTTCTTTGAATTTCAGGTTAATCAATGAAAAGATTTACAAAAGCACCAATACCAGCTATACCCATTGCATCGTTCTAATGGGATTGCTCACAGAAATAAAGTAATATAATATCAAATGGATTTTCTGAAGTAGATAGCACATTAGAGATAATTTTGATAGCATGCTACAAGTTCATCTCATTGTTCTTTTACAAGATGGCTACTAATATTATTATAAAGTCTATCATATCTTTTTTTTTTGACATTTATTTAGATTTCATTCTCTGGTTGTGTTTTGATTATTGGCTGTATTCATCATTGTGTCCATGCCTATAATTCTTATTGATCATTTTGATAACTGCATCAATCTGGCACTTATTTCTGTTGAATAAATAAAATTGTATGACAACTCCAAGAGATCTCCTATTTGTTCCTCTAGTTGTTCTTTTGTCTGGCTCCTTAAGGTCACTTTCAGTGATTCCTAAAGTCAAGAAAGACAATGTGTCATATATCTTTACTCTTTTCTTGAGGAAATAAAGTTCTATTGTTTGCACCAGAGCCTCTTTTTAAATCAATTTTATTGCATGTGATCATGGAAAAGATTCTGCTATTATATACTCACTTCTAAGTCGACTTAAGCTATTATATAGTCACTTATAGGTCGAGTTAAGCTGCAAATGACAAAGATCCTGATTTGAGTAGGATAAGCACCTGCAGATCTGGGTCTACCTTTTTTTTATTCTACTGATTACTCCTAATAAACTGCACTGACCCAGATTGACCAGTGCAGCTGGAAATGTCCAATAAGCAAGTACATGGCAAGTGGTTTTATAATGAAGCAGCCATCTTTAGGATTAGGGCAGCAATATGAATAACTATGCTATTTCTTCGAGACGATGTTGCTCAGATGTATCATCATGACTTTGACTAATTTTATTTGTCATAAGCCATAAGCAAACTAGATAGAATATGTTCCCATCCAAACCAATTTCCAATGTCATCAGAATATATACATAATAATGATATGACTGCAAAAAATTTACTTCTTTATTTCAATGCAAGCAATAATGTATAATGCCATTTGTCCGAGTAGAGAAGCCAAAAGATAAAGCTGAAGTTATGCATAAATACATGAAACAGAAGCAACTACATGATTGTGTCATCATAAAAAAATAGATGAGCAAGAATTTCAAGATGGTGTAGCATAAAAAAAATAATAGAGCCTCTAATAATAACAAAAAGTGAGAGAGCATCTGCATACAATAACAACACAAGCAGATCAAAAACCAGTAGGTTACTGATGTCATCTTAGCAAAATGGCTGCTGGCACTAAATACCAAATAGAAACAGCAAGAACAAATTTCAGGACAACAGCTTTGGGCACTACAGTGGCTACAGAAAACAGAATCTGAGCAAATCTTGGGGACCATATATGAAGCACAAGCATGACAGGTATGATTCACTTTAAGAATTCACCAAAATGGCTGCAAAACCTCACTGAGGATATTTCCACATTATCTGAAAAGTTCAAGGACAGAAGATCAGTACCAGCAAAGGAGTACAAACAATTGTTATCATCATGACAATGCAGATGGAAACATAATTTAGCAGAAAAGCCAGAAAAAAGTCACCTGGCATTAAGAAAGTTTGTTGATGAAGGCAAGGTCAAAGAAAGCTTTGAAAAAAAAACAATAATTAAGCCGGACCAAATGCTAGATTCAGACCTAGAACTAGATCCAAGAAAGGCACTTGACTGGCATCAACTACTACAAATGTTCATTGAAGCTTCTAGCATGACCAAAATTATTAACAGCCAATAAACAAGCAGGAAACATTAGCAAAAAATTTGAAATACTAGCTCAGTTACTTCAGCATAATTTTGCTAATAATCATGAATACAATCTTCTCTGCAAAGATATTTTATAGCCATGTTGCAAACTCTTCTCTTGTCGATTGCTAAAGGAAAAATATATATGTCATTTATATGAAATTGCTCTAAATTTGGAATAGGTTTCATCTGTTACAGAGAGCAACAACAAATTTTGGCTTCTAACCTTAGCTAATAATGTAGAAACTTTGCTAACCATAATTCCTTGTGCCTGCAATGATGTCAGTGGATGATTGTTGGGAGACAGAATTGCTTTTGCTGAGACTTTTGACATGAATGAGAGGTTTGATGTCAGTCAGAGAAAGCCTCATGATGGAACTAGATCATGACTTGGAGGCACACTTTTTTGGGACTATTCATTGAAAATCTATAGATATAGATTGTTGTGGAAGTTGTTGGAATTCTGTGTATCATAGCTGTATGGTGAGGACGGGCCAGGTTCTATCGTGCTATTAAGTTGATCTCTGATAGTTTTCACTTTGTCATGAAGAAATCAGCAAATTATGACTCATCATGATTGTCAGGCATGTACATGTAAAGGTCATTTTATATACCAGTGTTTTAGATGGTGGCATAATTTGCCTGTATCTTTTTAGCCAGGTATTTTGAAGTCTTCGTGAATAAGGCTTTTGGTGAATGGCTAGAATATTCTGTTTCAAAGTAACAAGACGTTTTTTTTATTATTATTATTATGACTTTATTTAAAGAGGGTAACTCAATTAGCTAAGAAATAATCTACCTTGAGGCCCTCATTCAAAGGAATTTATTTTTTTTTGCTACATCTCTGAAGCCATTGGATATACTGGGTTTGGAAAGAGGAAATAGAGTGGGCATTTCTAATCTCAACTGGAATACTATTCCAGAGCAAAGTTCCAGAGTATTGGAAATTTTTTTTAAATAAACCTTATTTGGTTTGGGAATTTTGTAATGTTTGGTAGACATTGATCGCAGGTGGGAGTATTTCCAGGTAACCTATACTTGAATAGTGATTGTAAATATTCAGGAGCATTATTATTGGCTATCCTGTACATTAATTTGGCTTTTCTTAAACAGATTCGGTCTTTAATAGGTAGTATTTTTGACTTACCAGCTAAATTTTCCTTGCTTTCTTTCTGGATTGATATTAACTCAAAAGCTCTTTTTTGGAGATGTGCCAGCTTTGCTAAGTTTTTATCATTTGAATTACCCCATACTGTATTACAGTAGTCTAAATAGGGTTGTATGTAACTGTTATAAAATAGTTTTCTGTGCTTTTCCGGGAGAAAGTGTCTTATCCTACTGAGAAGCCATAAACTTGAATTGACTTTTTTTATTGATATGTTTGATATGTTCAATCCATGATAGGTTATTATCTACCAAAACACCAAGTAGACTATCGTGACAGACCATTTGCAACCTTTTATCCTTCCATGTCAGACATAGTTCATCACTATCAAGTTTTGTTCTTTTTTTCCCATGTTGAGATAAGTAATATTTTAGTTTACCAGTATTAACCACCATGCCATTGCATGTGCACCAGTTTTCTAGTTTGTTTAGGGCATTCTGTAAAGATATTTCGAGTTCTTGTTTTGTGTTTTGGATGTCTGACAATGTTGTGTCATCTGCATAGAGATCTGTAGATGATATTGAGTCCTTTAGTACAAGTGGTAGGTCATTAATAAATAAAATAAACAGTAATGGATCCAGACTGTGTTATATGTGAATTAGTGTTATAACTGAGTGTGCTATAGCGGGATCACACTCTCTGTGTGTGTGTGTGTGTGTGTGTGTGTGTGTGTGTGTGTGTGTGCGTGTGTGTGTGCACGTACACAGATTATATTGGGAATCCTTGAACTATTGATGACATACAAAATAACGATAAACCACAATTGGCCACTACTAACACTATCTACTAAACTTTTGATTTCTTAATTTAATCTAATGCATAAAGCATATTTTAATTTAACTTAATTTTCAAATTATTATTTCGGAAGACATCAGCATACAGCATATAGTCAGTTTGCTCACTGGTGTTGGTACTACTTGGGCAAGGAGGTGAGGGTCATCATTCCATCATGTGTTGTTCAAAGGATCCGAACTGCCTTTCCTGATCAAAACCTGAACTACACTGGCTTTCATGAGGCTGACAGCAATTAAACCTGCTAAGAAGATTCTGAGTAGCACTATCATTGTCAGGCCTCTCATACAGACTACATAATGGTGGTGGTACATCTACCAGAAGTTTTACTTCTTCATTGTTCATGTGAGATCATTCATATCACAAATCCTAAATGCTGTTTTCATCAGACATTCAACATAATCAACATAATCTGCAAATTAAAGTGAATTTAATATGCATTGTATTGTACAGCCAAAAACTGCAACCTATTGCTGAAGTTAATACATACTAGACCAATTTAATTAAGTCAAAGTCACATACCTATATGACATGTAATACATAAGATGCTTTTACATACCAAAATATCACTGATCAATAAGATATAACTGAACAAAATCGATGGACCTAAACAATTGTTGTCAAGATTACAATTATATTGTTTCTCTCTTCCCTCTGTTCACATGATACAAATGAATCACCATGGCCAGAATGCACATTACTGATATGGTTTATAACAGACTGCCACTTTTCCAGCATTAATTGTTCTTTTCCATGATCACATGCGATGATGCTGCAGTCCACTACAGGTGGTTGACCAAACTCTTTATCCATGGAGTTATAGCTGAAGTCTTTTTCTTTCAAATAGGCAATGAGTTTCTTTTTCAGTCCTGTATATGGAAAGACATTAAGAGCATATATATATATATATATATATATATATATATATATATATATATATATATATATATATATATATATATATATATATATATATATATATGTTGTGTTGTTTGTCCATCAAGTAGACAAAGACCACTCTAGTAGTCATCCACACAGGTGGCTGATAAGGCCAATCCTTGCAGTAATAGAAGGGACAAGGGATGAGTGTGACATCTCCAGGAGGGTTGCTGGCACATGCTTTTTTAACTTGCCTCTTCAGCTCTGCTGCTGCTGTCCTGCTATATTCACACAGCTTGGAGCCTTGGTGCAGATAGGATCGCCAAGTAACTCAATTGCTGGCTGTTTGCTCCTATGAATCAGGATTTATGTTGAATGCTTTCAATGCAGCTTTCAGATTGTCTTTGAAATGTTTCTTCTAACCTCCGTGGGATCGCTGTCCTTGCTGTAGCTCACCATAAAAGTCTCTTAGGGAGCCGGTATTCTGGCATGTGAGCAACATGTCCCACCCAGCATAGCTGGGACTGCATCAGGATGGTGTGAATGCTGGGAAGACCTGCTTGGACGAGTATCTCGGTGTCTGAGACCTTGTCCTGCAACTTGATTTTGAAGATTTTCCTTAGACCTGTGATGTGATGCATAGAGTATTGTGGAGAGCACAACTGCGCTGTAGACCTTTAGTTTGGTCGTGATGCTGATGCCTCTTCTATTCCAGACATTGGCATACAGTCTGCCAAAGGTTGTGCTGGCTCTGGCACTGCTGAGGTTCACCTCATCATCAATGGTGACACTGTGATAGTGTGCTGCCAAGGTAGGTGAAGTGGTTCACTATGTTGAGTTTTTGGCTGTTGATGGTGATGTTGGGCTCAACATATGGCTTTCCCAGGGCCGCCTGATGCATTACTTCAGTCTTCTTAGTATTGATGGTGAGACCAAAACTTGTGCAGGAACTGGAGAAATTGTCAACGCTGCGTTGCAGGTCAGCCTCTGAGCCAGAATTGAGGGCACAATCATCATCTGAAAATAAGAACTCCCTGATGGTGTCTGTCATAGCCTTGGTTTTCGCTTGAAGCCTCCAGGGGTTGAACATTTTTCCATCTGTACAGTACCTGATGCCAAAACCAACATCGTCTCTGAAAGCATTAGCATGGTGGTGAACAATAGACTGAACAGTGTCAGTGCCAGAACACAACCCTACTTGATGCCACTGGTTACTGGGAATGGTTTAGATGTGTCTCCACTTTCCTGGACTTATGCCTGCATGCCGTCATGGAAGTGCTTAACCATGGATATAAATTTTTTCGGACACCAATACTTGGCAATTATCTTCCATAATCCTTCTCTATTGACAATATCAAAGGCCTTTGTCAATTCAGTATAGATGATGAAAAGGTAACTACATTTTGCTCTTGACATTTCTCTTGTAGCTGCCTTGCAGCAAACACCATGTCAATATTCCCATGTTCTTTCTAGAATCCACAATGGATTTCTGGCAGGAGTCCCTGATCAAGGTGCGTAGTGTGGCAGTTCAGTAGGATTCTGGTGAGTATCTTTCCTGCTATTTGTGGAGCCTTTTTATCAGAGCTGTGCCCCCTTCCTTGTAGACTTCTGCTGGGATGGCAATCTGAGCCTCGGGCTTTGCCACTGGAGAGCAGATGTATCACTTTCTATGTCTCAAGCAAGGTTGGAGGGTCATCCAGTGCTGCATTGATGGGTAATTGGGGGAGATTGCTGATGGTTTCATCATTGATGGATGAAGGGCAATTCAGGACACTGTCAAAGTGTTCAGCCCATTTAAGACTCTTCTCTTTGACAGTAATTAGTGTGTTCCTATCTGCACTGAGAAGGTGTAATAATCCAGAGGATGTAGGTCCATACACTTCTTACTGGGCATTGAAGAAATTCTTCATGTCATGCTTGTATGCATAGCACTGGATCTCATCAGCTTTGTTGCAAAGCCATGTGTCTCACATCTGACGGAGTTTCTGCTGTACAGTTCTGTGTATATTGTTGTATGCACCTTTACTGGAGGCAGATTTGGGGTTATTAAGGTAGTTTTGATGGAAGTGGTCTTTCTCATCCAGCAACTTCTTGATCTTGTCGCAGTTCTCATCAAACCAGTCTCGGTGCTTTCTGTTTGAGGGTCCTAGGATTTCTGAAGCTGTGCTGTAGACCAGATCCCTGAATGCTGCCCAGTTGGTCTCCATATTCTGATTGTCCTGAGGGGTGGATTTCAGATGTTCTTCCAGGACATACATGAGCAACTGTTTGGTACTAGCATGTTTCAGCTAAGTGATGTTCAGTCATTTAGAAGCCATCTTTCCCTGCGACATCTTTTGGGTTGAATATACAGTGTGTGAGTGTGTGTGTGTGTATATATATATATATATATATATATATATATATATATATATATATATATATATATATATATACACACATACATAGATACAGACAGACATACAATAAACCTCTTTCATAATGTCTCACTGTCTGTTTTTTGTGAACATTGTTCCTCATGTGCAGCAATAATCTAACACAAAATGTAACTTATTAGAGAACATTTATCAGTCGCTTATACTGAAGGCTATTCACTGACTTCCTAAAAATAATTAGCCAAGATACAACTGAAAATTGTTGAACATGACAACACCATCACCCAACAAAATCATAACATAATATTGTCCAATTTCTTCTATATATTGTTTTGTAAAGATTTTTATTAATTGGGGATGGGAATAAACCTCATCTTGTTTCTAAATATCTTCATGAAATCTGCTTCACACATTAGTCTGACAATGAAATATATATGAATGCCTTCTAAATCTACCTGCAAAAAGATTTTTCTATTCACATTATCAAAGTAAACTGAAGGCAAGATTTATCAAATGTTGATATCTCAGTTTTGATTTATTAGGTATTTCTGAATTTGTTTTGGAAACTGTGAAGGAACAGTCTACAGGGTACAAATGGAAATGATGCAGTGACTGATCTGTTGAATATCATAGATATAATAATATGGTACTTGTCATTAAAAACCCTTGCTGCTTCTCTCTTTGAATAGCCCCTTATTTTTTTTAGAGGTGACATTTCACAAGTGACTTTTTTTGATGGTGACAACATTTCAAGCCTACAAAGTTGATGCTTTGGTGTTGAAGGTTCTGATACATTTGGGGTTACCTTGGCTTGGTTGTCAGTTTTCCTTCACACAGTGGATAGAAAGGACAGCATGGTCACTGAGTCATTTGACTTTCTTTGGTGCCCTACCTATATGCTCAACCTCAGATCTATACCAAAAGGGGAAGCATTCTGGTGTGAAATGAAAGGAACAGATGGTAGAAAACTCAATCAAACCATCACAGTCTGAGCTTTTAATTTTTACAAAATCTGTCTACCTACAATGAAGTGCTTGGTCTTTGGGAAGAAATGCATGGAGAACCCATCAGCATTTGTATTCCCACAATTTGCTGCAATACACCTGACCCTGCTGCCCTTGCTTGTACCTCCACAATCTCCTTTTGGCATGATTGTGATGATAAAACTTTTCAAACTAACTAATATGGAACAGAACACATACTTTGTTTTTGTTTCAATAGAAACGGAAGGTGAGTGTTCAAAATAAGGCATCAGGTAATCTACACACTCCGGAAATTACTGAGTGATAAAACCAGTCCGATATGTATTATTAATTTCGAAAACGCACCTGAGTGTATTTCTCAGTTATTATGGTGAATTTTTCCAATGTTTTTTTTTTATATATATATACCGCTTCCAGATTTTATTTTCTATTCAAATAATATTGAACATTATTTACTTTATCTACACTGATATAGCACTATAAGTTAGTTTGGCAGGATAGTCATGCACTGAAAAATTGAATCTGGCAAGGCATTAATAATTTCTAAAGACAAATCTAGCTTTATAAATATATAAATAAATTTATAAATTTGTCTGTATTTATTCAATATATCTGAAAAAGAATTTTAATCAAAATGTTGCTGAATCATTTGATTCAGCCCTCACAAAATAGTAGAAATGGATGAATATGATAGTCAGCCCCTGATTTTTTCTTATTCTGCATAACAAATCCACCATATCTGATTATGCAACATGTGTGCCAAAAACCACAGACCCAGATTACTTCAGTTCCTGCCTTCAAGAGTACAGTTTGATCTTCCAGCTTATTATCCAAAGGTAGACCTTTGTTTACCATGTTCAACACCTGATATGTATAAAGAAAAACTGGTAAATATGGCAGATGTTTAAAAGCTCAGTGATCTTTCGGACTACCTAGCTATCAATCAATACTGGTATGCAATATTCATTCCCAGCCTGACACATAACTAGATGCCAAGTTTTCATACTCCAAACTCATCATAATGGTTACTACTGATGTTGTAATAAGGCAAAAAATAAGAAAAAGGAAAAAATAAATTAGATAAAATTGTGTGGACACAGACCACATTTTGACCTCTATGCCTATATTGTTATTAAAAAAAGAAACTGAAGTTAATTTATGAGCAATTAAATTTGGTTAATTTAAGGTTAAGTCAGGGTGGGCGAGATAATTTAATGATAATATTGGTAAATAAAGTTGTGACCCCATTTCCAGCTGAAATTATCTAGACTGGATGAAATGGAAAGCTATGTAGTGCAGAGGCAATGGACCCAGTCTAAGCAGGATTTACAACCTAAAACCAAATGATTTAAAATCTAGAATTCTAACCATTAAATGATGAGTTGATGTATCAATAATTTTGCCAAATTAATTTTTAAAAAAAACATACAAAATGATATTTACCTTATATTTACTTTAAACAAGTTACTTTAATCCTCAACATTCTTAAATAATTATTAATCATATGCATTTTTATTCATTAAATTTATAAATTTATCAGAGTGAGTCATTGCAAGCAATGGCACTCATTTCAAACAGTAAAAAAGAAACTATTGGCAACACACTGCTTCTACAAATTAACACACTGCAAACTAACTCCAGTGGTCCAGTTATGTCTGCAGCATAGACATCTGCTAATAACATGTATTCCATCTACAAGACATTCAACATTTGTGCCACTTGGACATTTAAGTATGTTGCTGTTTATTTAATAACCGCTTTTACACAAAAGTTTTTATATTTGTTCATATTTTGTCACTTGCATCAAACTGTTGTCATGCAGTAAAGGATGCCACATTCAGTTCAAGTTTGTGGTTATTGTGTCTTCCAGGTCAGGCACAACAATGACCACCAGTAAGAACTCAATGTAACTTACCATATGTACCAACTTGTAAGTAAAATAAAATTCAATTGTAAGTCACATCAAACTGCAAACAGCAAAGATCCTGCTCTGTCATAGCATAATACATCTGCAGACCAGGGTATATGTTCTTTATTTTACTGAGTTCTGCAACCAAATTGCACAGATCCACTTCTGCCAGCACATTATACAACAGCAGACCAGGATCTGTGTGCAGTTTGCATCTTTACTTACAAGTGAGAACAGATGCTAATTACCTGGTCACACTGGATCCAAACTGATCCAAACACATACATCACAAGAATAAAGGACTGCTAAAATTTTGATCCTAGTGTAAAAAATTTACCACAGGTTAGGAAATCAAAAGCGATCTGGTTGAAAAAATTGAAATTGCCAATGGACTACCATAGTCTCTACTCATATTATAACAGTTGTTTGGAAGAATTGTAAAAAAAAATCTACAGATCAGTAATGTAATCTTAAGTTTTTTGATCTTCTGTGTGTGTTTCTGTTTGTATATTTATATATAAAAATGTTCCTTTGTATGATGGCCTCGAAGTAAACTGATTCTTTAGCTGTGTTATTCTCTATTATTATTATTATTATTATTATTATTATTATTATTATTATTATTATTATTATTATTATTGTTGTTTTTGTTGTTGTTGTCACTATGAAGTGAATCTTGATACCTTAGGAATAATTAATATACTTAAACATGTACGGATACAAAAAATTCAAAATAGAGTAAAAACCTGCATCCAAGTCACCTGTAAATAAATAATTTATAAACAGCAATATTTTAAAAGTCCTAGTACTAAATTTCCAATGTAATAAATCAGTTAAGGGATAGCCTATATTCTGATGGGCATCTTCCAGTTCCCTGAAGTGTTTGATAAAGATGGGTTATGGTGTAATTTTGGGGGTGCCAAGAGGGTTGTTGTGTGTTTCACTGTAATATGTTTTTAAGCAATCTTTCTTTGAATGCTACTATCTCAACTACTGCCCATTATCATTATAAAATCACAAATTGCCAAGGTGTGGGTTGCTAAATAAATAATTTCATATGGTAATCATCATCAGCATGATACAGTTAATGCTTAGCTAAATTTCTTCTCTCTTTCACTCTCCATGTACTGATCTGGCACAACCTTCTAGTATTCAGCTAAATGTAATTGTTGTTGTAGTTGTTGTTGTAGGGTTTAACACCATTTTTCAGCACAAGGTAGGCAATATATGGTGACCAGTATAACTGGTGGAGGAAGAACCTTGGAAAACTCCAGGATGAACCATTGACCCACAAGTAGCTACTGTCTAGCTTTCTCATGTACCCACATTAGCCAAGTCTGAGACTCAAAACCCTCGTCTAAACATAAAGTGCACTAACTTTAAAAATGAATTGAAAATGAAATTTACTAATCTTTGGGATGAGTTGCTTTTAAGTAGTTTTCTATGAAAGACTCTAGGTGTAGAAGTTTTCCTTGGTAACAAGTGTTAAAAGAAAGATGGGACCAATGTAAATCATGGGCTGCAATGTTCCCCCACCACACATCAGATTTTTTTTTCAAGTTCTGACCAACAAATAAAAAAATAGAAAAAAATTCCAAATATATTCAATTTCAGCAGTAAACTCAACACAGTAATCACATTGGCATCCTTGAGTATATCCATCCATCCATCTACTTGTCATTTCAACATTAAAGTTTTTAGCTTCCATTCATGTATTTTATACCTTACATTTTATCATCTTTATACAGTGGAATCCTGGTAATCCAGATACCATTCAATTGTCCACATTTATAGGCTTCCACTGTGTGTATGGTGTTCATATATGCATGTATACATACATGCTAACATGCATGCATGCATACATGCATACATACATACATACATACATACATACATACATACATACATACATACATACATACATACATACATACATACATACATACATACATACATACATACATACATACATACATACATACATACATACATACATACATACATACATACATACATACATACATACATACATACATACATACATACATACATACATACATACATACATACATACATACATACATACATACATACACCTCATTGTCTCATGCACTACATCCACATTAACAAACCTGCATCTGATTTGCAACATAGGAAGGAAGAGGGAAGTCTATAATTGGTCTGATTTAAATAAGACAGCAGTTTTTAAATTAGATTACTGGATTCAATATTTAAGTTTGGTTTTATATTGTCTTCATGAAGTTGAAACCTTAAAGTTAAATATAAAATTCAGCAATTTTATTGGCTGAAACTTTAAAATTTGACTTAAAACTGACAATCTAATGTCTTAAGTATAGAATAGCTTAATACTTAAATTAGTGAATTAAGGGACAGGATTCAAGACTGAAACTGCAATGAAATTACTGATTCCTAGAACAGTAGTTCAATTATCATGAGAGACCACTCTGGTGGCCAAGTGGTTAGAGCATCTGCCTCAGATACAGGTCATGTGTTTGATCCCAGGTCGAGTCATAACAAAGGCAAAAATGGTACTAATAGCTACCTCGCTTAGCGATCAGCATTAATAGGTTAGTGTTAGGACTGGTCGGCCTGGTGTCAGGATAATGTGACTGAGTGGGACATCATGCTGCATGTCTGCTGCATAATGCCCCAGTGCTAGACATCACTATAAACTGCCAAACTGCAGACATCATAGCAATATGACTGAATATTTTTTAAAGCTATGTAAAAAATCCAAATCACAACAACAACAATTATCAAGAAAATAAATGTATACAAACAAATTCAAGGAATTAACGAATGACTGCATAAATACAATTATCAAAATTGTAATTTTTTTTCATATTTTTCACAAAATGATACCATTACATTTGTTCATTGATTTTGTGAAATTCTGGGTCAAGAAGACCAATACTGCTGATGTACTAAGATTAAAAATGTCAAACTTGGAAATCTTAGCAATCACAGGAGAGCTTTTCATCATGTGACTGTGCCAGAGTTTATCTTATATACCTGCTTACAAGTCGAACTGCAAACAAGATATGATGATCTGATGTAAAACAGAGTGAATGCAGATCAGTTTCTATGTTGTTTGCACTACTGATTACTCCTGTTCTGTATAAGTGATTAAATTGCTTGTGTATAAAGTTTAAAATTCTTTTTATTTCATTTTTGTTTCATTGTATTTAATTGCAATGAATATTTTTCTCCGAGTCAGGATTCTATTTTTAGTAATGAGATATTTTTTGCACAAGATTTGTTTATTCATGACAAAGATGTAATATTTAGTTGTCTTACCCTGGTAACAATATCAACAGGAAGTTAAAATGATTGGCCAGCATCATCAGGACATACTTTCTTCGCGTGATCACTGTTTGTAAACAGCCATTTTTATGATTGTTTTTTTAAGTGGAATGATATTAGCCTACTTGTGAAAATTAATGTAGTAAGAGACCACATGACCAATCTTGTGAGATTTAAAGTGATGTTTTGAGGTTAAATACCCATTCTTAATATTATTTTGGGCAGAGTCATTCTAAACCTTGAAGGAACAAGGTGGGGTTTTTTAAATTTGTTGCCAGATTATTTTATTCTTTGTCTGATTTTTGGATTCAAAAATTTATTCTCCTGGACATTCAACATGTAAACTTTCTTATAAAAATAAATTCAGAATGATATTCATGGAAGTTTATTTTGGAATTATTCGGAAACAAAGATTGTGATTCAAGTGAGGAATTGTTGATATTCATACATTGGACTATATCTGATATCATCACCCTCTATATTCATACATCATCGGGACTCAAACCTGGATTCTTATAGGACTATTTAGTGATAGGACTTGTTTTTATTCTTAGAATTATATTTGGATTATATTCAAAAACTGTAAGTCCTATTTACCAATTTTTACATTGTTGTCCAGGGAAATAAATTGTTTTGTTAAAATATACAAACCTTGTTGGCTTTCACTCTTTTCTTTGTTACTGAGTAGGAGCCCTTGTTATGTAGCACCTGAAAAACTGCAGAGATCCTGATCTGTTTGTGCATAATGCACTGGCAGATCTGGGTCTGTACAGTTTACAGCTGGATCTTATAAGCAAGTATTTACAGTAACCTATGGAGGGTCCATTGTTACAGGTGAGGCCCTTGTATTGGGATTTTGCTGAAGGTGGTCCATACATGCAGTAGAAAAAGGACATCAAAACAGTAGATCTACACATTTTTATCAGCAGAGTGGCTTCTAAACCAGTAGAAGTTTTATGAACAGATTTTATTTTAAGGAAATTTTTTTAAAGTGGATTTTGTTTTACATAGTATGTATTCTGTTCATAGAATTATAAATCAGCAAGCTTTTGAACATGCATCAGATTCAGAAGAAAATGTTACAATAATGATGAATAACTGGAGTGTGCTGTCAATTCATTTTTAGTCTCCTTTACAAGATATTGATTGATGATAACTGATAACATTCATTATAATTAATTCCAATGCTAAACTCAATAGTTTCTGACCGAGATTTAACTTTGAACCATTATGTATTCTGCAAAGAATGGAGAATGTACTCTAGACATCAGCATTAAAAGTGGCAATGACTCAACAACCACAAGCAATGACTCAACAACCACAGACAATGACTCAACAACCACAGGCATTGACTCAACAACCACAGGCATTGACTCAACAACCACAGGCATTGACTCAACAACCACAGGCATTGACTCAACAACCACAGGCAATGACTCAACAACCACAATGACTCAACAACCACTTTTGACAACCATACTCTACCTTCAAAGTTTTCCTGAAGCGCAGTCTTAACTACTTATGACTGCTTTCTAATATCCATGCAAGCTAAGTTCGATCCAAGGAGGAAGTTTCAGAGATGGACTCGAGATGCATTCTTGAGTCTCATAGTTCTTAACCAGTTTTTAGCTTTGGGAGAAAGCACATGTTTCAGCATTTTGACATGACAAGATAAAAAATATGAGCTGCCTGTAAATATCTTTCTACTCTCAAAATATTCTCTTTCTGCTGAAATAATTTTTGGGTTGTTCTCTCCTTTTAATTACACCTCCAAGGGTTGGCCAATTTTTATTCAAAAACTCAAAAGGCATCAAGGACCAACATGGAATCCCTTTATTATTTATACAACCTTATCAAATATTCTGCATTTGATCTTAAGCTCTCCCAATTGCAACAATAAGGTAATCAATTAACAGCTTGTTGTGTACTCATTAGTTTTCTTAAGTCATTTATGCATCCGCACAAAAGTGCACCATAAAAAATTTCTGTTCACCAGCAGAATGATTCCTGCTGGTTTCTATAATGTGGCAATATATTTTTGTTTAAAACTAACAAAATACTTTTTTTTTCTAACACAAATGTCCACTGTATACATAGTTGACAGTCTTAAAATTGATACTTGTGTCCTACTGCTGGTAAAATTACATGTATGGTGGTCTTTTTCAGACAACAAAACAGCCTTGTAATATACATGCCTTTAGTTTTCTTTTAAATCTTTATATTTTTTGTAATTATTTTGTGATCAGCAGATAAATGTTAACCGTTAAAGAGGCAAAAATTTTCTCCAAGCCCTCAAAATGCTATCATTTTTGACACAAAATGATAGTATATGGCAGAATGATGCAGGAAGTAAATTAAAAGTAAAAATGGAAGTTGTAGTCACACTTTGCTATAAACTTTTGTGGACAATGTCAACAGATTGAGAATGTTAATATCAAACTGAACCATCTTAGCTTCATAATGATTCATTAAAAATGTATGAAAAAAAAATATGAAGGATTTTTGAGAAATATAAGCAAGTTTATTTTGTGTAAACCATAACCATAAGACAGATTTTCTCTGACTGTGACCTTGACTCAATGAACAAAAGGTGAGAGCATATACTGCAGCATTGTCTAGTAATGATTCATCAGAGGCATGAGGAAAATTTAAGAAATGAAATTAAATTTAACCAAAATTTTCATGCAAATTATTTACAAATCAAATAGGGCACCCAAAGGTAAAAGGGGCTTGCAAGCAGGTCACTGTATTTTTGTTGCTACTTCATCAGGACTGATTCCAAATAGGATGAGAATCCACCATGCAGTTTAGGAAATGTACATAAATGAAGACTTTATTGAAAACCTCAACAAAATGGTTACTCGAACGATGCAAAGCCAACATCAGAAAAGTTGATTGCTAGGTTTCACTTCTCACTATCAGGGTCTGGACAATGAACAACAACATCAGTGCAAATTTGCTACGTTTATGCATCATTGTTAACTGTGCTGAATGATAAAAACCAAACAAGCAAATAAAGTGAACTTTAAAAGTGTCAAAAGAATGTGTCTATGTATAAGTGTGTGTGTGTGTGTGTGTATGTGTGTGTGATAAGGTAGAGACTGAGCTTGTTTCACATTCAGAAACAAGCTTTAGTACAGACTGGTAAAGTATTTTACAATATGCATTTTATATGTTATGTATATTTAATTTGCATCATGTGTCAGGTTTTTGTTATTCATTATATGCTATGGATAATTGTACTTTGGACCTAACCTTGTCAAAATAATTTCTACCTGACCTAAATCATTGATTTTGGTTTAAACAACATGTTTAACTAAATTTGAGACCAGAACATTCAAAATTCCCCAAGCCAAGTCTACCTATTGTTTATCACATTTTATATCATAATTTTTAAAAACAGACTTTCTAATTATAACTAAGAATTTATCCTATAAACATGTTATTTTCAACAGTGCTGACATTTTGAAATTATAGAATCATAGCATAAAGAAATAGTTTTTAAATGCCCATTTTGACTATTGTCCGTTTATTATCTCATATTTATTTCACATCAGGAAAAAACATCATCAGACAATTGTCTTGGGAATTCTACAATCTTTTGAATGTACAAAAGCTGTTATTTAATTGTTAAGTTCTGTGAAGTCCCAAATTTTTAAGTGTTTGAAAAAAAGTCATCATGCAAAACAAAATGATATAAATAACACCTATCACACAAAGAACAGTACCAGAATTATATAAGGCCATATTCTAATTTAATTATTCAGAAAAATAATACATAAAAAGACAAGAAACAACCCATATGAGTTATTGGAAAATCAGGAATCAGAGATTTCATGTTACAGGTCATTCTCTCTCCCCCCTCCACCAATGCCTCAAAATTTTATACAAGCAGTCAAATGAAAAGTTTGCAAGGACTCAACATACTGATGACCAAGGGTTTACAGACAATATTTGTGACATGAATTACATGAATGTATCTACCTCAGCCAGCTAAAATATCAGGTATACCAGCCCTCACAGTTCATTCAGATAAGGACACAGTTTGGAATTTTAATGGTGTACTGAATGAACCAGCTCCAGACTACACACATCAACTACTTTATAGGTGCATTCATGCAAGGATGTAGATTAGACCTGCATCAGACTTCATAGATTAAACCTGCCACATGATGAGATAGACTAGCCTCAAAATATTTTAAATCTAAAACCATGACCTGATACAGGATGTTATTTTAAATAGTACAACCTTTTTAAGAGGGTTTCATTTTAAATGGTCTACATGTTCTGCTTTTTTTTTCAATTAAAAAATGTATTAGTTCAACTAAAGATGGAGGTTCAATTTAACCATTCACCCACCCTGAGTCTGCCACAAAGTAATGTTATTTGGTCTCTATGGCAACAGAAACTTAAACTTCCATGTAAACTCCAATTTCAAGTTTTACCCAACTTTTTAAGCTGTTTAAAATATTAAGATCTAAAACAAATAGGAAGTTTGCAGTATTTCTTGATGATACTTTGATGATACTACTAAGGGTTCAGCCAAATACATTTCGAATAGTAAGGGGTGGATTTATTATCGGAAAAATATATCCTTAGAAAAATTGTTTCCCAAGATTTTGTAAAACTGGGGTTAGGTTTGTCAACCAATGAATACACAGACAAAAGTTGAGCTAGATTTTCAGATTACAAAATGAAACTGCAATTTTAGAAACAAAAACATTATGGGGAAGGACTCCTACTATTAGAAAGTGATAAGGATAACTAAATCAGAGACATAATACAAATCAAGAGATAAACAAACCCAAGAGGCCCAAGACAAATCAAGAGATAATCAAATGAAGAGGCCCAAGACAAATCATGTCATAAACAAACCAAGAGGCCCAATACAAATCATGTCATAAACAAACCAAGAGGCCCAATACAAATCATGTCATAAACAAACCAAGAGGCCCAAGACAACTCAAGAAATAAACAAACCAAGAGGCCCAAAATAAATCAAGAGATAAACAAAGAGGCCCAAGACAAATCAAGAGATAAACAAACCAAGAGGTCCAAGACAAATCAAGAGATAAACAAACTAAGAGGCCCAATACAAATCAAGAGATAATCAAATGAAGAGGCCCAAGACAAATCATGTCATAAACAAACCAAGAGGCCCAATACAAATCATGTCATAAACAAACCAAGAGGCCCAATACAAATCATGTCATAAACAAACCAAGAGGCCCAATACAAATCAAGAGATAACAAGCCAAGAGGTTCAAGACAAATCAAGAGATAAACAAACCAAGAGGCCCAAGACAACTCAAGAAATAAACAAACCAAGAGGCCCAAAACAACTCAAGAAATAAACAAAGAGGCCCAAGACAAATCAAGAGATAAACAAACCAAGAGGTCCAAGACAAATCAAGAGATAAACAAACTAAGAGGCCCAATACAAATCAAGGGATAAACAAACCAAAAAGTTCACACTATAAGTTTGTTACATTATGTTAGCTAAGTCGAGACAAAGTTTCTGTCAGTGGCCAAGCTAATAAATGGTAATGTATGTACTATGCAGGGGTCAGGTATCAGAGCTCAATTACAGGCTTGGCCAATCAGACATTTAATATTAAAAGAACACACTTTCAGAGTTGTCTACTGACAAATATAGTTGGTCTAACAGACATGAAACAAACATTTAAACCAGACAATAATACTGAATACTCAGAAAAAGTGTAAAGATCCATGTTGCACAGGTACTAACATCCAAAATGAGGAGCACAAGTAGTTGATAAGGCCTGGATTATGTTAAATGTTAGATGAAAGTGAGAACATGGTAAAAACTATGGTAAATATCTAAGATTAAGAAACAGATGTGTACTGCATGTTAACCTATTTATTCAACATAGTGTTGAATGCACACAATGTGTGGAGTTTAAAATTTCCATGATCCCACAGAAACTGTATTTGTGCTGCATAAATCTGACTGTGGTCATATTTTATGTAATGAAATGTTAATTTTAAAATGGGTTTATTTCAGAGGAAAATTCCACAAGTTTGAAACTTAAAATATAAAAATCACTCACCTTGTTGCATCAGCCCAACAACCAGTGCAATAGAACTGGCCAAGTAATTTGGGTTCATTGGTCACTTTCTGGTAAACCTGACATATTCTATTCTATTAATAGATGACATAATAATGTCAAGCTATTTAGATAGTTTGATTGGTTGAATATTATTACCATCTTTACTTGCTTATAAGACCAGTCCAACTGCAAACTGCACAGGCCAAGATCTGCCATTACATAATGCATCAGCAGATCTAGGTCTGTGCAATTTGTTAGGAGAATATAAAAACAACACATACTCTAATCTGCAGGCATTTATGCTATGGAAGTTCTGAATCTTTGCTGTTTCCAGTCTGACTCAACTTATAAGTAATGTCTCAGCATCTGATTATAAAGTGATGTTGAAAGATATCCTTCCTTTACAACTCATAAAACTTTAGCTTTAATGATTGTAGGGAGGATCTGGATCTTTCTAAAATGTATCTTTAAGAATTTTTCAGTCATATCACTACTATGTCTACAGTGTGGCAGTTTATAGTGATGTTTAGTTTAGCACTGGGGTATCATGACACAGATATATTTTAACACAACCTCTTAATGCTAAATGCCGAGTGAGGCAGCTGTAGGTACCATTTTTATTAGTCTTCGGTATGACTTGGCCGAGGATTGAACTCAATACTACCCACATCCAAGACCGATGCTCTAACCATTAGCCCATTGGAGCTGTCGATTGCAGAAAGAATGTCAAGATAAATTCGGAAACGGGGATAAACATTGTTGCTTCATTTCCAGCCTACTCATTATTAACTGGCCAACCATCTAAATTACTTTCTACATTTCCTAATTAGCAATCTATGTATCTGCTGTTTCAAAGATTGTTTTTCATGGTTGTGCAGTATTTAACCTGGCATGTTTCTACCTGCTACTATACAAGAGAAGGTTGTACTTTATTATAGTTTGACCATATTGCCTCCTGGTAACAGAGATATAAATAAAGCATTTTACCCAACCTATGTCCTTTTTTCGAACAGATTACATAGAGCAAGGGCAGAGTCTAGCAGATGAAGTCTAGCATTAAGTCAAAATGATTCACTGAATCCTTTCAAACAAACAGATTTTCAGTGTATCATTCTGAAAAGGGCTAATGGGCACTATGCATAAATGAAGGCCACACGAAGGATTAGTTCCATGTAACTAATTATTATTATTGTTTTTATTATTTTTAAAATAAATGTCAAAAATGCAATAATTATCTATATATACCAAAGGCATGTCAGTAATAGCTAAATAGAGTTTTGAAGTATGAGTCTAAAGAAATGCATGTAATACCAATGGATAACTGCTGGACACTCATTAAATGTCAAATTGAAAATGCATTATTCATTTGACATAAAAATTATATGGAGCTCTGCAACACCATATCATTCTTCAAGATGAAGTTATACCTAAAAAAATCTGAAGATAAAGTGTGGTTTATTCATGATTGCCTTTTTTGTAAAAACAGTAGATTGAAGGGAAAAGACAACTAAGCATTGTGCTAGAACTAAACCCTCAGCAGATAATCTTGCTAGCCAAGGTTTTGATATGATGACCCTATCTACACATTGGCATAACGCACAGATATTTCTGTGAATTTCACTGGATGCAGCAGCAAGCCATCACATTCAATCAAAATTAAGTTGTTCAAATTTTAACACTGTTCCTACATGATCGAGACAAGTAAGTAATTTTCTCTTGTCGGTCTGTGTTTGTACAAATATCTTCATTCAAATACACCTGTAATGGCTTCCCTCTGGTACACAGCCATCTTTTCAATGCTAAATTTACAAGGTATCCTTTTTAAGTCAGATGTTTCCATTATTTCCAGCCGATGTACAATGTACCGTTGTTACACACTATTGGTTAGTTGGCATTACATACTAAGGGAGGAAACTCATAAAATCCAATAGATGTTGATAGGACAAAGCACTACAATATCTGATTCACAAAGGTATAGACAGAGTTATTGTATCAGACAGAACCTTGGCTAGCAAAGATTAAGATGTTGGAAGATTTAATAATCACAGACCATGGGTTACACAGAAAATGTTCATAATTATTCTGGATGCTGTAAGCTCAGTTGTATTAAGTAATGACTACCATATATACATGCCTTCAAGTCAAGACAAACTGCAAACTGCAAAGACCAAGATCTACCTGGGCATAATGTGCAAGCAGATCTGGATCTGTGAAGTTTGTTAGAAGTATGCACTAGAACAAATGATGTAGACCATGAACTGAAGGAGCAGTATGCTACAATAAATCAGGACTTTTGTTGTTTGCAGTTTGACTTGACTTAAAAGTGAGTACATAGGGTATCCAGAAAGTTCATAATGGACTGTTTCCTATTTGTGGATACTGCTACATATGGCATCTAGCAATTACTGCCAGGAAAATACATAAGAAACACCTGTGTTTCCATATGATAGATAAAGAACTGTTATGTACTACAGTCTACTCCACCTTATTAATTATACAACCAATATAAAGTGAAAAGACAGATTACAGCATTTACTGTTTTATTTCACCAACTTGATGTTAGCTTTTTTTTCATTTGCATGAGTTAATTGTCCTAATGTTAACTTCATTCTTAAATGGAGCCTCAGGAGACAGCCGTCTAAGGCACACACCTTTACAAATCATGCACACATCTGTGTGTGTGTGTGTGTGTGTGAAATATTAATTTCAAAAATACAAAAAAAAAATACAAATGCAAGAAACAAAATAAACTGATTTTTTATTGTTTAATCAATGAAGATCTGGATCTATTCTTTTTTTTTTGGATTCACATGAACAATCAAAAGTAAAACAATCAAAAGGAAGAGAAATATGCATTAAATATACAGACATCCCATTAGATGAGTACAGTTTGTACAGTACCGTTTTCCTGTAAATATACAGACATCCCATTAGATGAGTACAGTTTGTACAGTAACATTTTCCTGTAGCTGATCTACAGCAACAACATACATTTTCGGATGTTTTCTAAAAATGACAAAGCATCACAAGCATGATGATCATGAAATGCTAAACTTGAAAGTTAAAAAAAAACTTTAGAAAATTGACAAAAATATGTTCAACTTGTGCACACATAAAGACATACTATTACTATACTGCCTTGGTTATAAGTCTAATTCAACTGATAAACCCAGATATCTCCATCATGTGCTGGCAGATCTGAATCTATGTGGTTTGTTAGAAGTACTCAATTGAACAAACAACACTGACCTTTATCTGCTGTGTATTATGCAATGGCAGATCAGGGTTCATGTTTGCAGCTGAACTTGACCTATAACTGAATACATAAGACAAATATATTGCAATGCAAACACCAAGAAAATTAACTGGGTTCATATGGCATCTGAATTACATGCTATTTAAACTATAAGGTAAAAAGCAAAATAAAAAAAAAACAACAGTTTATTGATCCAGCTTCTGAGAATATAATTCTGGTTCAGAGTTGTACATACAGTTATCTTTATTCCAGATATTGGGAGTCATGGTGACTGAGCTATAGCAAAGGACTTGTAAAACAAGGGTTAATGGTTTGTCACCTTTCCAAGCCCATTTCCTCTGCATAACATAGCCAATAATGTGTCTATATTACTGACTATTAGTAATATTTAAATAAAAACAAACTTAATGCTGGGCACTCTCTAAAATATGAAAACATTTACTTATAGTTCCTTTATCTTTTCATTCATTTTGAGCTTCTTCTACTCGTGCACTGTGCAAGAGACACAGAAGGAGTGATGATATGGGCAGACATATAATTATTGATTTAGTATGACTCATGATAAAAAATTTACAATTTTCCAATATACTCAGCAGCAAAATTGCCAAATAACTCTCTTACAAGTCCAACTGTAAACTGCATAGACCCAAATCTGCTGTTGCATAATGCCCAGCAGTTCTGGGTCTGTGCCATTTGTTAGGAGTAATCAGTAGAAAATAAACATTGATCCAGATGCACAGGCCAAGATCTTTCTTGTTTGTAGTTTGCCATCACTTATAAGTCAATATAGACAGTATTCCATCTCTTCCAAGTGATTGTACCACTGTCAATATAGACAGTATTCCATCTCTTCCAAGTGATTGTACCACTGTCAATATAGACAGTATTCCATCTCTTCCAAGTGATTGTACCACTGTCAATATAGACAGTATTTCATCTCTTCCAAGTGATTGTATCACTGTCAATATAGACAGTATTCCATCTCTTCCAAGTGATTGTACCACTGCTACATGCACAATTACAAACATCATGTATAAATAGATATAAAAATTGTTTTTGGCCATATCTGTGGCAAATCAAATTAGGATTTCTTTATCATTACATATTTTAAGACACAATTTGAATGAAAATCTGACAAAGCTAAACAATCACAAAGAATAAAGTTAAATGCCATTCAAACATGTCATGAAATTCACAAATACTGAAGAACTGGATTGGAAGCCATGTACGGGGGATAACTCTAAGCAAGATCAACATGTCAGTGCAATACTATAGACTGAAATTTACAGTTACAATTTTGCAAATTTTTTATGTCATTAATTTTTCTGATTTTGAAGTTTTGCTGAACATATTTTGAGTCCTTTATCTGAAAATCTGATTTATGACCTATGCGGGTTACTAAACTGAGACACTATATGCTAAAATTTCCCTTTGCATGGTATTTGTCAGTGACAATCTTTAACGTCTCACTAGGACCAGGACACATGATCTGTTAAGATATTTAATATTTAAAAAGTAACATAAAAACAAGAAAGTGCAGTTAAAGGATTCAGATCTAAATTTAGACTGTCAATAAGCCAGTATTTGATATACTGGAGAAAAGATGTTCCCAGTATTAGGAGGTAGGCTGCTACCACCCTCATTATCCGTGTGAAGACTGAGTGTGAAGGAGATTCCAAACAGAATTTGGATTAAAAACTTTTCTGGTCAAGACAAAAACAGTATTTGTGTGTGGTGTGGAAAAATAAACTGGGATGTGTAAGTGAGCATCCTGAAGGTAAATGGAGACGCACAAATGAACAGACGAAGAGTATTCTGATTCCGGAGGTTGTCTCAATCATGAAGGATTCCTGCAAGAGAATCTGTTTGAGCAGGAGATTTATTATGATTCAAAATTTCCCACATTTCTTGATGACCAGGAAAATTTTTTAGTAGAAGGAAACGGATTTTTGAAGACACTCTCTCAACTGCCCCTTTCTGCAAATTGATGAGTACCTCTTCCCTCTGAATTTCACCCGACTGGACTGGGAAAGAAAATGGTGGACCTTGATAGTGGGGACTGTTCCTGAACTGGAGAAAATAACCCTTGTTACAATGGAGAGGACCCTTCCAAAGTCTGTAATGTTTGACCACTGAGAAGAAGCATAGTTGGACGTGCAAGAAGGAGATGCATGGCAGGAAAGGGGCTAATTGATAAGGCTGTCCCCCCCTTTCTTGCTATAAAAAAAGAGGGTTAGAGAACTGACAATTGGATCTGCAGTAACCTGTCTGCCATGGACCTGATGAGTGAGGAGGTGGTCTAGCAGGAGTTTGGAGATAAGACTCCTTACAGCAATTTGCCTGATCTCATTTCCAGGTCAACTGTGATGAACCAGGAATGGACATGAAAGATCACTGTTGGTGATCCAGCAGATCTTGAGAAGCCATGGTAGGAATGAGGCCCCCAAAGAGAGACTTGGTTTCTAATGGAGCAGCCCCGAAGGTCTGTACTGTCGTTAAGCAAGACTTTCAATGAGTCCAATTCAGTGTCATGGCAGATGCGCAGAAAGTCTGAAAAAAATGCCATGGCGACAGAGTGCATGCTGGGATGTCTTGGCCACAGCATCCAGCATGCACTGCAGTACAGCTGGATTCAATGAGAAAGTAGCTGAGAATAGGTTGGCATGCAAAGCTATGGTTACAAGTAACAGGTTTTCTACTCTATGACATCAACTGTTTTGATGGGAAAGCATGCCCAGGCTCCTGTAGATATACCCACTCTGGCCACATCAGTGTCCAAGGAAGGTGGTTTTAGATGCCACTTCTGAAAATGTACCTGGTAGCTGGAAGTAATAAGTGTTCTCAATACTGAAGGAGGAATATACCACCCTCTATGTCACTAAGCAATATTTTGACCTTCTAAAAACATCTATAATATTTCTTATAATAATGTAGGAGAAGTGGGAGGTCTGCTTGAGTGAGTACTCCAGAGATATTTTCCAAAGTGGATCTTTTGATGGGTTGGGCCATCAGGGTAATACCTTGATTACTATCTTATCAAAAGGACCAAACCACTTCTTCCACATCTATCCATGATAAAGGGGTGGACCTGAAAGAAATGTCATTGCTGCAGCTTCTGTCTTGAACTTGTTGGAGTCAACAAGGATAGACAGTGTATTGTCATCATCATAGTCAAAGACACTCTGAGTTGGAGAGTGGCTAGGCATCATATGTCCCTTGATAGAGGGAGTTTAGGAATGCTCTGTACCAAGGCCCCTCGTTTATCATGGGTTACATAGGGGCTACAAAAATGTCTGTATACCTTAGATGATACAATACCTTCAGTCTTCTGAGAGGGAGCAACCACATGAGGAGGTGATGGTGGGACATGAGCTGATGATGCAACACCTTCAGTCTTCTGAGAGGAAGCCACCACATGAGGAGGTGATGGTGGGACATGAGCTGATGATGCAACACCTTCAGTCTTCTGAGAGGGAGCAACCACATGAGGAGGTGATGGTGGGACATGAGCTGATGATGCAACACCTTCAGTCTTCTGAGAGGAAGCCACCACATGGGTAGGACATGAGCTGCAGCATCACTGCAACTGTGAGAGCAAGGTCCGCTAGCCCATGTGGGCATAATGTCAGAGAGACGGACAAACAGACAGGTAGGTATATTGAATCAAGCACATTTACAACACATTAGAGTACACAGGTTTAATTCTGATCATATAAAAGCAAACCAGGCAGTAATGTAACAGACACTCATGATCTCTTTTATCATCATGTTTACAGTAACTGCATTCACAGTCTACATTGCTTGGAGGTGTTAAAATGCTTGCAAGCATCTGTTGTTAACTTTATCCTGGTCAAAGTCAAGGTGCCTGCTTTGCTCTTGATGAAATTGGAGAACTGTGAGGACTCCAATTTTGGGAAAAATAGTCCCACCAGCAAAAGTTTCAGTCCCCCCCCCCCAGAAGCATGTTGGACATACTTGAACTCCTTTGAAACTAGATATCTGGCTGCAAAGATGTTTGTGAACATTTTTAGGGTTCACATTTTATTTCACTATGAATAGCTTCATCCAACTATTGTAATGTAATTTGAGGTAATACCTCTAATTGAAATATAACAACACTTTTAAGACTCCAAAAGAGGGCTTACCATTTAATTCTAAATCAATGCATAGACCAGGATATGATGAATACTATAAGGGTTTCAACAATACATAGAAAGGCCAAAGTATAAAGTATCCAGATAAGCCATTCTTATCTATCTAAGCAATATCTTTCACAAAAGAGATGCTGATTGTACTCCAAATTTAATGCCCATAAGAAGTAAAAATTATATTATACCAAGGCCAAAGAAGGAATTGTTTAAAAAAAATAATTTCAATATGCTGGTTCAGTGGTATGGAACAACATTCCCAGTGACATAAGGCAGGCTCTCAGCATTTCTTCTTTTCATAATCAGTGTCTCAATTGGATGAAATCTTTAGAAAACAACAGTTCTAGTACAATAAATACCACCTGCTTTTCTGTAACTCTGCATCATTTTCATGGTTGAATTTTTCAATGCAGATGATAATTTATATTTGTTTATGTTTTCACAGATGCCTGTTCCAGGCTTGATACTCTGACTTTTAAAATCAACTTTTTAGTGTCATGCCAGATTCTTCACATCATGTTGAATATACTGTATATAACAAATAGAAGGCCTCAATGTAGATTAGTTCTGTAATTAATTGAGTTACCTTCTCTAAATGAATTATTATTATATTTATTATTATTATTATTATTATTATTATTATTGTTATTGTTATTGTTATTATTATTATTATTATTATTATTATTATTATTATTATTATTATTATTATTATCCCTTGATAGCCTCAGCTAGCCTTCATAGTTTTCACACAGACCAAAATCTAGGTTAATTTAAGTACATGTACATGTTGCATGTAAACAATTATGTACTGATCCATGTGTTACTGGCTGCAATAAATATCATAGTGAATTATTTAGTGACAGTGTATGATGATAATAGAATATAGATCAAATGAGTGCCTCCATTAATTTTATATATTATATTTTCTTGTCAGATGTTACTAAAATGTAGTAATGATTTCTATCATTGAGTTTATTTTCCAATTTAATTTGAATCCTTGATTTGGATTTTACATGCACTATTTATTCAGCTACATCCAAAATCAAACAAAGCATAATTAATGAGCATGACTTCAATTCTAAGCACTGATCTGAATAACAGTTTATTTTTAGTGCATTCATAAAAAGCAATGTGCATAATAAATGTACTGGAATGTAAATTTTGCAGTAGTGTTTCAAAATAAAGAGTATTTAGAGGAATAGTGATTTCCTGCATCCCATATAAAAAAAAGTATGCATCCAAAAATGCATGATTTAAGCATTTCGAGACCTCTGCATACCTACAGTGGAGTGCAAAGCAGGAAGATCAAGTAGGGAAACATACTACATTTTGAAGACACTGGGTGCTGCATGTTCGAGAAGTCTGTACCTTTTCCATAAGGTGGGAAAAGACTGTCCAGCAATTTTTAATACATCTGAAAGGACCTTTAGCATGGGGTTTTAATATGTCATTTTAATTTTATTGCATCAGGGACACACATCTGTGTGTTATCAGAAGCCCTGGGTGTTTTGCCTCCCAAAAGGAAGAGGGCAACATATTGCCAGAAGCACAATATGTATTGCAGTACTCTACCTCCCTGAAGGGAGGGAGTGAACCACTAAATTGCTCTACCTCCCTAATGGGAGAGTGCAACCTGCTCTCACAGTTCTCTACCTTGCCAGAGGAAGGGAGCAATTGGTCACTTGAGACGTGTATGCTGTTAGATTTAACAAGTCTTTATTATCTCCCTACATGGGGTAGTCAATTGATTTTTTGAACATCAAGACCCTTACCCTTTAGGGGCTTTACCAGCCACAAAAGATGTCTCAATGTTCGAGACCTGGAAGAGATTCCAGAAAATTCTGAAGATGGGGAGGGAATGTTCCACCGACTATGATATGGCTGTCTAGAATCAAATAGATTCATGGTTTTAAACATTGTTGTACTTCATACCCACCTGTGCTGTACTGCATATACACCTGTGTTGTTTATGCATGAACAAAAAAAAAATGACCTGAAAATTACCTATACTTTCTTGATTGAAAAATAAATGTTACCTGTGAACTTTGTTTTTGTTACTGCAACATTCATATGCATGTGCAATGTCAATGTGTATTATAGGCAGACATAAAAGTATACAAGGTAAAACTGAAGATAAAGGAAATAATGTCCTCAACATTAGGCTGTTCTTATTGTGTCAACATTGTTAGTGTGTTGTGTTGTGTCAATGTTGTTATTTTCCTTTGACACAAGGACTTACCCCTACCACAGTATTTTTCATATACAGTGTGACCCTGCTATAAGAAGATAGTTGGGAGCCATTGAATCCAACCATGTTATAGATCGAACCATGTTATAAGCAACCAGGTTAGTTAGTTAGCTGAAGAAAATGATGCATGTACCCCAAAATAATTGAGATGTGGGGGGTGAGCAGGTAGGTAATAAATGCAGGCTGTAAAATATGTGTTTCATTGGCATAGTTACCATCTTAAATCGATTCATATTAAATGGGAAATACACCTGTTGTGAAAACAGAAGGCATATATAATACTTTATTTTGAGAACTACAGAATGGTACATGTATGTGTATACTGTTTATATATACATGTCTGATGTATAGCATGAATAGAGTATCAACACCATGTACTCACATACATTGAATCCACAATACAAGTAATTCCATCAAAAATATGCACACAAACAGATTTAAAATATTCAATAATTTTTTCACTGGTCATATAGGTCTGAATCCAGTGGTAAACATAGCACAATCACATAACTTTTCAATATGTCCCAAGACAATAAAAGTTAAGTTTGTAATATTAAGCATTCCTTTTAGTTAAGCTTGGTACTGACTTCCTTTGAAGAAAAGTTTTGTTTTTATTGAAGATTGTAGTCAGCTTTCTTTGATGAAGTGGTATTGAGGTTACTACTAAAGGACAGAAATGCCTGTTTGTGTATTGCATGATTGAGACTGATTTTTTCATTTGTTTAGTATGTTTTCATAACAGTCGATGCTTCAAATGAGATCTGTTTTCTTTGAAATTTGAGCAAACTATTTTATCAGAGTACATTTTAACAAAAGGAATTAGCTGTCATTTGGTCGATTGTACTGTTCCTCTTTCTTTTGAATAGACCAACAACTTACAAGTACATGTAATATGATTTTTTTTTGTTTTTATTTACATTTGTGGTAGCAGAATGATGCTGCTTTCCACACATATGTCAGAAATTTAACAAAGTGTCAACAGTTGATTGAGAGCAGGTGTTCTGGTCTGATGACAAACATTAGTACAGAAAATGTGATTGTTTTGAAGGATTTAATTCTGAGTGAAAAGAAGAGGAATTTACTTACCATCCACATACAAATGTCAGTCTATGTAAATTGAGTAATTACTAGCAAGCATGGAAAATATTCAACCAGATAATGCCTCATACAGTACTCATGCTGGATATTAAAATAAAAAGATTATGATATAACAATGCATTGTTAAGATTATTTGTCATTATGGACAAAGAATTTGTTTATGTAACATAAATAAATTTCAGTGCATTTTATATCAACTCAGCAGTTTACTTTCATGAGGCCTCTGAATTTCTCCAACCAATGGTTGCATATACAAGTTTAAACAGTCAACAATATCCCCAATAAAAAAACATCACCAGATTGCCACCAATAGGAAAATAAAATCACAGTTCACCACATTGGCCAAGTCCTATGTGATCCCAAAATGAACTTTTTACACTTTATTTTTTGTTCTTTTAAGAAGGAAAAAACAATTTTTTCGTGTACGAGAACACCACATATAAAATTTCAGGAGCCACACCACGATTGCCTTGTATTATTTATGTCGGATCTCTTCCCCAAAATGATAATAAACATTTTACGTTTTCTGGTACTTTTAAGAAAGATTTTTTTATGTACGAGAAAAATACATGTATATCAGGAGTCATACATGTATATCAGGAGTCAAGCTAGACTTAAATTTCTGGGAGAAGTGACACCAAAGTAAGAATCACTATATATATATATATATATATATCTATATCTATATCTATATATATATATATATATATATATATATATATATATATCTATATCTATATCTATATATATAT
Source organism: Potamilus streckersoni (assembly GCA_016746295.1). Taxonomy (NCBI): domain Eukaryota; kingdom Metazoa; phylum Mollusca; class Bivalvia; order Unionida; family Unionidae; genus Potamilus; species Potamilus streckersoni. The sequence continues at coordinate 4,270,503 of JAEAOA010000708.1, forward strand.
ATATATATATATATATATATATATATATATATATATATACTGTATATATAAATAAATTATCTTATTTTAATGATGTGCTCTATTTCTCAGTATGCTTTTAAGTTTTAAGCAATGTCTTATTTTCAAGTTAAGAAATATATGGTATATGTTAATATCAACATATTATGTAGGCATATAACAAATTTTATATTCATACTCATTTTATTCATACTTGCAATATAAGTGTATTTGAACTGAAGTAAATGCAGTGTTTTGGCCATATGACTTAAAAAGCATATCAGAAGCTATACATTGTAATTAATTTTAACTGATAGTACTGTAGTAACAAGATTAGAGTCTTGTAACTGCAAGTTGGTAAAAATGCTTCATAAAACTATTACTTAATTATTTTATTTTCTACAAGTTTTGAAACAGCCCCTAATACATATATATAGGAATAAATGCACAAGTGACTTTAAACCATACTCTTTCCTGATTTCATTGTTCCCTATAAAACATTACTGTAACTATTAATAGACAACACACTGAAGCACATATATAACCAAACTGGACCCTTTTTTCCCCCAACCAAAAATCTAAGAATTGTATTACACAGTGCGAGTGCATCTATTTTTAGGAAGGTTTTGCTTAATAAAACTACTCACTTTCTTGCTTCATTAAAAAAAAATCATTAATAGGACTGCATATTTATAGTTGTATTATTTGCAAAAATTTCTTTGTCATGGTAAGCTGATTGGTATCAACACCATGTAAGGCCATTTGGCCTTGGGTTACAACAGTGCCAGAATGTACTAGCAGCAGTGAGAGGGCATCTCAAAATCGTAATCTACAGTCATTTTACATGGGGAAAAATCAGGGGGCAAGGTCATTTTCCATTTCCTAACAGAAAAAGATAAAGTTTATGCTTCTCAGGCAACTTTTTCGACTACTTCACCTGTTAGTGTGACCCCTGGTATATAAAATTTTGAGAGCCACACCACAACTGTTAGTGTTATAACAGAGCTGCTATAGTGGCGTCAAACTGTACATGTAAGGAACTGGTGTCCACATAATAGATAAAACAAAGTTAGCCACAGAAGCCCTTTAAAGTTCTAAGTGTGAAAAGGCTAAAATATGGTTTCTTATAAAAATGGAATAGACAGTTGTAACACTGAGACTAATTGAAAAATGCAGAAAAAGACCACTTAATTGTGGCAAGTTGTCTACAGGCATAATTTCTCTGGTGATAGTTGTGACATACAGAGTGGTGTGCTGAAGGTCACACTGACTTTTCTCCACTCTGTGTGAAGATTTATTCACATCAAAAGGAGGGGTTAGTTTTTGGCACAAAAATATATTATCTAGGCAATAATGGTAAGATTGGTACATGTAATTGCCGCTATTAAAATAGCATTATGATATAACAAACATTGGTGAATCTAGATAATTTGAAGATATAGTAGAAAACAAATCAAATGCAAGCATTTAGTTCTGAATACCTGGATGAAATATTAAACATGATTTGGTGAAGTAATTATCTCTCTTCCACTGAGGTTAACATATTCTTAAGTTTTGAGATATGAGCTTATCAAAAACTAATATATGTAATGCTTGCTTTGCATGTAAAACAAGAGTTACAAGAATGGCACACTGTTCACCTGCAGTGTGTTTTTAGTCTTTTAGGTAGATAACTGAATTTTTTTGTGCAGAAACCATTTATCTTCTTCATGTCAATGACCCTGACCTTTTACCTTTTGAGACCAACATTGATAAGCATCTTTCATACCTAACATAAGCCACTTCCAAAGTTTGGTGATTGTAAACAATGGAGAACTCAAGTTATTGTGCAGAACTATTTCTTCTTGTAGTGACCTTGACCTCTGATCCCAAAACTGTCAGGTTTCTTTCTTACTCTAAATGCAAGCCATCCACAAAGTTTGGCAACTGTAGACAGTGGAGAACAAGAGTTACTGTGTACAAACATACCAGACAGATCCATACAACACTGTATCAGATAGACTGATCTATCAACAACATACCAGATAGACTGGTACATGTATCAGATAGACTGATCTATCAACAACATACCAGATAGATCTGTACATTATGTATCAGATAGACTGATCTATCAACAACATACCAGATAGATTGGTACATGTATCAGATAGACTGATCTATCAACAACATACCAGATAGATCTGTACATGTGTCAGATAGACTGATCTATCAACAACATACCAGATAGATGGTACATGTGTCAGATAGACTGATCTATCAACAACATACCAAATAGAACAGTGCATGTATTAGACTGATCTATCAACAACATACCAGATAGATTGGAGCATGTATCAGACTGAAGTATCAACAACATACCAGATAGATTAGTACATGTGTCAGATAGACTGATCTATCAACAACATACCAGATAGATTGGAGCATGTATCAGACTGAGGTATCAACAACATACCAGATAGATTGGTACATGTATCAGACTGATCTATCAACAACATACCAGATAGATCAGTACATGTATCAGATAGACTGATCTATCAACAACATACCAGATAGATTGGTACATCTATCAGATAGACTGATCTATCAACAACATACCAGATAGATTGGTACATCTATCAGATAGACTGATCTATCAACAACATACCAGATAGATCAGTACATGTATCAGATAGACTGATCTATCAACAACATAAATAATGTGCTCCACATTAGGGCAGCATATAAGATATAACATGCCATGCCAACATTTTTGGTCTCTCAAAAAAAAAAATAAACTTCTATCAGCCAAACTTAGGGAATATGACATTATACATCTGCCCTTAAGTTAAGTTAAATAATAATGCAACTGATGAAGACATTAGTAATGAAGGGTTTCAGTCTCCACCAATGTAGAAGGGATATATAAGTAATTTCACATCAGTTCAACAATTATCAATTACTGATGATCACTTAATCCATGGTTCCATTAATCTCAGAAAAAAAAATAATTTTTCCGTATAATAAATGAAAGCTATTACTTTTAGGCAGCAGAAAAATATATAAACATAGCAGAATACTAATTTAAACCAGATTATCCAAACTGCTGATCTGAACCAATCCATTCCCCATGATTTTATAACACAAAGGATGGTAACATTTATATATCTAAAGACACATGATAATAGGTATCCCACATATAGTTTTCATCATAGATTACCAACTCTGCCTTTGATAATCTACAATAAACAGCACCCTCAATGATAAATATTCCCTATACAATACATAATGTCAGATTCCAACATGAATTAAGCTTGCTCATAGCAGCTGGTAAGCATATTTTGTACATGACATTCTCAATGCATGGAATCAATCACGTAGCATAACATTCTATAATTAATCCTACCATCTCAGTCTCCATCTAATGATTCCACAGATCAATACATGACCGTGACCTAGAAAAATATCAATATCCCATGCAAAGGATACCAGTCTTCCAATAAATCTTGCACTGTTTCAAGTTAATTACATTGTATTTGTAGTTAGCACTGTCTGTCAAGTTAATTACACAGTAATTGTACTTAGCACTGTCTGTCTAGTTAATTACATAGTAGGTGTAATCTCACAATGCTAAGTGTGCTCTATTTTGAAATGCTGAAACAAGATAGTTTCAAATCTCTTATGCACATATATACATTTGTGGCTCTGTAGCTTTAATAATGATGCATGTACACATAAAAAAGGGGTGGGGGTTCAATTACAGATACTCCACTTGCCTAATACAATTTCCAAGATTAGCCCATTTCATATTTTTATCTGTTGAGTGTTGAAACAATCTCAGATAATTCTGAGCAATAACAAGATTTTCAAATTAGCTGTTGTGATATCCATACTGGATATAAAATCGGCACTATTTTTATTCAGGACCAACAAGACATCTTTTGAAGTCTTTGGTGAAAACCTGTGTAAATGGTCATCCAATAAGACATCTTTTGAAGTCTTTGGTGGAAACCTGTGTAAATGGTCATCCAACAAGACATCTTTTGAAGTCTTTGGTGGAAACCTGTGTAAATGGTCATCCAACAAGACATCTTTTGAAGTCTTTGGTGGAAACCTGTGTAAATGGTCATCCAACAAGACATCTTTTGAAGTCTTTGGTGGAAACCTGTGTAAATGGTCATCTATTCAAGAGTAGAAATACCAAAAATATTTTTCAATTTGTCAAATTGACATCATTTTCATTTAGGCCCAACCAGACAAAAACGGTCTGGTAAAAACCTCTACTGATTTGGCTATTTACTTATGACAAGTACTGATAACATGATTTTAAAGGTGATTGTAATGGCAATGTTCCACCCAGAATCCCTAGGACAGGGGACAAATTTGGGGAACTCGATAATTTTAAAAGGAAAGAAGAAAACAGTCATACAATATGCACTAGTAAAAAATGCAATAATACATTTTGCTTTCTCAGTTTTGCCACCTTAGCATTGTCATCTACACTGTACCACCTGCACTGAATGATCATATTTTTTCTTGAACACTTACATTACTGTAATAAACATTTTATCATGTACTCATGTAACCCAATCAAACAGTCACATGTCTGAATATCTTGCTAACCTGAAATGAGCTGCACTATGGAATCTTCTGTTCTGGATCTTACATTTAACTAAAGTGTTCACTCACTATCTGCCATTATTTATTATAATAAAATACCATATTATTCTGAATTACTATTCTTTTTCTTAGGAAATTAATAAATTATTTATTTAATTATATATTTTGTATTTTCATAAATTTAGCCTCTTTTGTCATTAATTCAACCCGACATATCTCTCCATTCTACTAAGTTATATATATATCTATATCTACACACACACACACACACACACACACACACACACACACACACATGTTATATCACATACCAGCACCCACTTTCCTTATATTTAGAATGATTGGCTAATCCTTACTAAATGAAGGGCAGGACTTGGAAACCATCATATATAAAATGATGCTGAAACAGCATTTCAGAAAAATAGGTCCCATTTACCCCGATTTGTAATCGATTTTCTCCCTGATGTTCATATATTTTTTCCTGCTTATTCAACATTTCACATCTTTAACTTTTCTCATGCTACAGTCCCTTTGGCCATCCATCTAGGAGATGTAGAAGTAACCAGATTCTCAAGATGGCCACTGCTGTAGCCATACTGTTCCAATTGGAACTATTTTCATTTGGGACCAACTAGACATCGTAAGAAGTCTTCCAGTGAAAACATTATGACAATATGACTTTCCATTCAGGAGAAATAATAACAAGATTTTCAAGACAAACTGATTTTGTGGCCATATTGGATGTCAGATCACTTTCATCTTAGTCCAAGGCAGATACCATATGAAATCTTTGAATAAAAACCTCTTGCTCATAAAGCTTTCCTTTCAAGAGTACCAATAATAAGAATTTAAGACGGTCTCTGTGGAAGTTGAACTGGATGTTCAAGGAGCTTTTAAGACCAACATTTTCATTTAAGACCAACAAGACATCATAAGAATTCTTCTCGTGAAAACTCCTTGGTGACATTCTAGAGGACTACCAACAAGAACTAGATTTTCGACATGGTTGCCATGACAGCCACATCAGACCAGCACAATGTTCATTTAGGAAGTTTTCTGTTGGTATGATTTTTGACAAACTACACCTCACAAGATGTCTCAGACTGCAGGCAACAGGCCATACCATAAGCTCTTTTATTCTTCAGTGTATGACCAGTACAGCAGACTAATCCCTAAAAAAAATGCTCCCTTTTTTAAAAATCTAAACTTTTAATTCATATTTAACACTTCAAAAAATTACATTAAAAAAAGTAATGCAATCAGCTTTCTGAAATATAATTTTAGGGGATAATACTGATCTTCATTATGTAAAACCCAAACACTAGCATTACAATATCTCTTTGCTTGGTGCTAGACCAAGTCCAATCTGAAAATTTCTTTGTCTTATTAGTAACTGCAGAGAGTCTCAGTGAGATGCCTTAGTCACTACCATTTATCTTGAATATCAACCTTCTCTGACTTCAAGCCAAGACCATGGGACATAAAATCCAGTATGAAACTGGTAATAAAAGTTTAAGAAGTAGTGCATAATTAAAATTAGCTTTACTATCATAACCTAATTTTTATTAGCAATAATAAATTACTTGCTACTACAACGGTCCTAATTTTGCCAATAACTCGGATTCTGATAGACTCTGAAAAACACAGATATCCAAGCAGACAGTGGGTCCCTGTGCAGTTTCTAGTTTGCTAGCAAATAAAGAGGTTGTATATAAAATCTCTGTATCTGTATGGTAACAAAGTCATCTGCTTTATTCAGAATATACAGGAGAGAGAGAGAGAGAGAGAGAGAGAGAGAGAGAGAGAGAGAGAGAGAGAGAGAGAGAGAGAGGTAAAGATGAGCAGATTGCAGGTAAAGATGAGCAGATTGCAATATCTTCTTTGGCGGATCTGTTATTAAAGAAAAGATCTATGAGAACCGATCATGGAGAACCCAAACTGTCCCTTGACATGTAAATAAAGTTCTAAGGGACAAGATCCAACTTCTATTATTAAAGATTAGACCCCAGATGAGACACTGTCTTCTGAATTAGCAACAGGTCCTGATGGTTCTGCTTGGGGCCTCCGTTTCTAACATCTGGGAGGATGACCTTTTAACCTCTCAAGATGTGGACATTTCTAGGCCAAAGACTGCAGTCTGGGACCGGTGCTCACTGATGCTATTCTACACAATCTTACAATCCTACCATAGGAATTTGGCAGATCCACAGACTGTGCACCTTGCCAAAGAAGCATAAGATGAACAAATTCAGTATTTTACCAATTCAAACAACCATAGGCACTATAGTATATGGTCCATTTGCCTACAAAAAAGATAAAATCCTCAGCAACTATCACAATGTCAGCCCAATCATATTCAATAACAAAGTAATATGACTCATTATTTGAATCCAATCCTATTGGAAGAATTATGAAGTTTGAAATGAGAACAAAAGATACAAATATGCAGATGTATCAAAAGTGATCAAATTGTCTAGATTCTCTAATAAACTGAAATAATTTGAAAATGTGATAACAAGTATATATGAACATTTTTTTGTTTTATTTTCAATTGTTGTGCCCAAACCATCACTACCCTGGCTTGTTCTGCCATCCACTGCAGAATGACTGACTTTAATCATGAAAATTTCTAGTCCTACAATATAAGACATAGCACATGTTCTTTATGTTTTAGTTCTATGTCTTTCGACCTTAATAATAGCCTTACATAGCACAGTTCCAATGTCAATCACATCGGAATGAGTAGTCAAAGTTTCAGGAATATCTCACACACTTGGCAGCCTATATTGATACTCATTCACTGATATTGTGTAATTAATATACTTACTGTGCTGTCTTTATCCTGGTGGAATCAAAATATGAAACTAGCAAATGGACATTTTTTCATGTTCTGTTGACACACATTTGAATTGGTTGCAATGCGACCATATAGTCGAGGTATGCCAAAGTATGTTCCAGTAGGCTCATGTAAGAAATATGTTCTTTGAATGAAACAAAACGTTGATTATATCTCCATTAGACATAATATTTTTTTATTCCTTACATTAAAGAATATTTCAACCTAACCTGATTTCATCATTCCCATCTTTCATCACTTTAATGCCAACTGAAATGTAAGCCAATAGAACTTGAAAACAGGTCCATGTCTTTGGTGAGAATTTGAATTTATCAGAGAAAAGACAACAGAGTAAGTAAAGTCTGACAAAAATATTCTAACTTTACTCTGCCAGTTGTGTGTGATATTCCCGAAAATTTTACTTTCATCAAATCGACATCAAAACATGCTTCACAGTGCCTTTAGTCAGGCAGTAAGACCCATCTCACAACCAAAAGAAAAATATTTGGGTGATGGGGATTATATTGTAAGACTAAAAAATTCCTATCTTATTGCATAGTAAACCCTATGCACAACACACTCAGGTATGAACAGATCATTTGTGGCACCATATGCTGCCAGATTAAAGTCATTAGCATCAGGCAAAGATCTGTGTTTCATTATTTGCTTAAGGATTAGTATCAGTGCTATTAGATTGTCATGAAAAGAAATTTAAGTTGTGTGCTGCCAGACTAGGTAGGGTCTGTTCTGGTACACACGGATCATTTGTTGCATGAAGTGGTACCTGATAAAAGTCTGTATTGTTAGACAGAAACATCACCACCAAGGCATGAGAAACACATGTTAACCATTTAGCAATGCCTGCATCACCAGGAAATGACTGATGTGTGGGACAGTTACAACACACTGCTCTTGCTTCAGGGTGATGCTGCTTTCCATGTATTTGTCAACAATTCAAATCCTAGGTCAATATCTGCTGAATACATCTAGGTGTTCTAACATGGATTAATATGTAAGAAATGAGTGTTCTAAAGCAGTTAATACCATGGATAATTAGAAGTGGAATTATATTTAATGTCTGCATACATAGGTTAGTCAATATAAATTTATTAATCAGCAGTGAGTGACCTAATAATCCACCTGAATAACAAAGCTGAAAATCCAGCATAAATTGTGTCCTACACAGTTGTTCTCCACCACCAGTCATGTCAGACAAAAATGGCAGGGAACAGCTTGTTGGTCAATGAAAACCCCATTTTGACATGACGGTCAATTCAGGACTATCAAGAACAAGATTTTCAAAATGGCTGCTGTGGTGGCCATATTTGATATCTGAGCAATTTCGTTTTCATTAAGAAGCAATCAAATCATGAATGTGTCAAGCTTCATTGCAATCCTCCAAGTAATTTAGCAGTAGAAATAATAAATGTTGGCAGATGGATAGACAGACATTGTACACTGGACATAACATAAATTCTTCACGTGTACAAGATAAAACAAAGGATGTTACTTTTGTGGGTTTTTTTTTAAATAAATATAAAACTTCAATTAATCTAATCTTTTTTTTCTTTAAACTTTTGCTGATGTGTCATATATGGCCAAATTTAAAGTGTCCCAACGGGCATGTCCTATTTTCCAGTCAAGATGACTGTAAACCCAGAGCAAACGTTTATCTAAAACAGCAAGCATTTATAAATTTATTTTTTTTAAATTGTCCAGCACTTGGTTATCAAAGACATGTTTATAGATCTCTGGCTATATTATCGCAGTTGTATCTTTTAATTATTAACTTAATAATTTGCTTTCGTGGTTGATAATAAGATTTCATGCAAGAATGTCGTTCCTTACCTGTCTGACCCTTTCCCAGGGTCTTCTCCAGTCTGTATGGCCCCACGTACTGCTCATCCCTCTCCCTGGAAGAGTGATGGTGATGATGTTGATGCGCCATTAACGGAGGCAAAATCCCCACTACCTCCAAACAACTGAAAAACCAACCCAATAACTCAGCATTGCATACGCTTTCTTGAGCTATTGTATGTTGTTTTTCATTAATATTCCACTGCAGATCGATCACCGGCCATAAACCGAACTATAGGAAAATCACCAAACATACCACAGACAGTAGATAACTCCCGAACTTTGGTTTTTGCTACTGCTAACTTTATCCACACGGGTACTTTCCTCAGTATCTGAAATCTTACAGATATAAAAACACAAGACCATACATTTTCAACGTGGCGAATCTTCAATCTTCATGTATTTAATTATGCACTGTTGATACACTAGTCTTGACTCGATCTATTCTGCTTTGTTCTCCCTGGCAGCAGGATGTGTTATCGATTTTCAGCTTCACGCGCGCCCTGCTGATGAAACACCTCAGGGGAGACAAGTGCAACTTTCACTTTATATTTTGCGGTAATAAAGGCAGAATAAACGGTATCTGAATTGATAATATACGCATATTCATTCGATATCCTAAAACCCAGAAACTCTTTGCATGAAAAACCCACAAGAGAATCTCAACCATAAAATTTTTGAGGGCTCTAGGCACGAACTATAACTTTAAAAGAAAAGAGAATTGCGCCTCAATCTCTTAGTTCACATGAGTCTGCAGTTTTATCAATAAAGCACAACGAAATTTCTGACAACATGAAAGTACCTTAACGGTATTATAAATTAACACAAAGAATGCAACCGTGACCACAACCTTCCGCTCGATTCGACTTTTCTCACGCGTCTTTTATCGCTTCAGAATCGTAAGACTGAAAAAAAAAAAACTACACATATCCATTCAAAAAAACAGTAACGTACAAAATCATCACTCTCGGACGACCATCGCATGAATCCTAATTAATTTATATATGGTAGTTAATTTATAATTTATAATACCGTTAAGGTACTTTCATGTTGTCAGAAATTTCGTCGTGCTTTATTGATAAAACTGAAGACTCCTGTGCTTATTCTCAGATATAGAGTATTGCATTGCATTTCCATGTGCATGTTTGTTATTTTGTTAAGTTTATTAATAAAGTTCTAAACTGCTAACACAACCGACGCCGAAATTTAGTTTTTAGGCCGCCGCAGGGCCTCTTGCTGTGCGGGGCCTTAGGTACGTGCCTCGCGTGCCTATGCCTTAATGCGGCGCTGGTATAAAGGGATAACTTTACACCGAATCTCAAAATTATTGTGTAGAGTAATTATCAATGGTAGGCTTATCGGCTAATATCCATTATATATTAAATATATCATATAAATAAAGAATTGACTCTTCAATGTTATAGAAGCATACATCACACAAAAAAATATGTTTTTGACAGATAGTGCGTATAGATGGATACAATAGTTCGAGAATTTGTGATATGTACATATTATCCATATTGTTACCATTCTATTATCTTACACTATGTAACAGAAAGAGCATAAACCAACAAGTGTTGTAAAATGTAACAAATAATTTATTTCCCTATAATAAAAAGTGAAAATTTAAAAAGAAATGTTGCTCAAGCATAATTTATCTGGTTTTTAACATTCTTTAAATATACCACCACGTTTGTAAATTCGGCGTATCAGGTAATTCTGCGCAACGATACCTCATTTCTGTAAACATTGGATCACGTGTTATTTTTGGTTAAAAATTCAATTTGTATATAAAAAAAAAAAACAACGATCGAAATTTAATTAAGAAAAGTTATATGCATAAAGTGTACAAAAATATTACACATTTCGACTCAAAATGCATATAAAAAATGATTTCTAAATGTTAACCCGCAAACCCACTCCATGACCTTCTTGTACCAAACAATCATATTTACTGCGTATCTTTTAGAATAATAAAATAAATACATTATATAAAAGATGGAAATTTATACCATAATAAAATATTCTGCATCTTAATCCACGTTTTCAGGTTTGCAATAAGTTGTCCCACACGTACAAATTCGTCTGCTACCCAAAGTGTCAACTTGCCGCTAGAACGGGATTCTCAAAAAATTATCCGGCGCATAGTCTGTTTCTGACTTCTCTAGTAATTTTTTCCCATAAACAAAACGTTGTGAACACCTTCCATCCTATTCGTTGTTGTTTTTCTTCCACATAATAGCTTTTGTTTCATAAAATGTTGAACTTTACTAATTTTTACAAGATCGGTTAAGTTTGCTTAATATCTCTTGCCATTTATCGTCATTGTTATGTTGAATATTGTAAAACCAGCTATAAACCTGACCAATTATGCGACTGAAATGCTGCCAGAAACAGTCTAAAGTAATATATTTCATTACTATAGCCCGATGGTTAAACATTACATCTTTTCAAAGCTGTGCGCAGAAGAGGCCGGAATATCGCGAGTCATGAAAACACATTGATTGTATGCAGTGTGTCCAAAATTAATATTATTTTGAACATAATATTCTGGTGACAATTGCTTCGTTTCAAATGCTAAGCATTGCTGTATTTTATTTTCGTCAATCGGTCGAATTCGTATGCGTTTTGCTTTAATATTGGAGACGGAAACCTTATGTGTGCAGAACTGCATGACAGCATTGTGTATATATATATATATATATATATATATATATATATATTGTGTGATGTCCTTTGTTCGTGATTGAGAAAGGAATTGGGTCTACATGTATGTCATGTAGGGCAAACATGTCTACCTTGGTTTTAGTTCTATATCAAGCCTTGATTCTGACCTTAGCATTTTCTTGAAACGAATTCTGTTTACAGTTAATCTCCATTACCTTTTGAACTTAGCATTTTCTTGAAACGAATACTGTTTACAGTTTATCTCCATTAACTTTTGACCCTCCTTCTCATCGTCACGTTGTGCCTTTGGTTTTCATATTAAGGCTGCTGATATAAGAATTTGAAACGACAATGGAATTAAAAAGTCCTAGATATTTTCGAATTGAATCACTATTTGGGAATTATTATGGATTCATTCAAGGATATTTTAGGTTACATCATTGTCATACATCAAGACTGTTGGCACATTAGCACATTCGAGACTGTTGGCATGTCAGCACATTCAGTGTTGGTATTCACTCAGATCATCACTGGATTTCACTAGGAATACCCTTTAGTTTTGAACACTTCACACAATTAGAGTACTATATAGGATGTAATTAATTTAAATATATTTTATTTTCACAACAGGATACAATGATATTGTGCGCAAGTTCTAACAACTTAAATCAACCCTCTCCCTACGTGATACAAGTATTACAACATATTCAAAATGACAACATAATAATGAAAACCTGAGAGAGAGAGAGAGAGAGAGAGAGAGAGAGAGAGCACATTCTTTAATACATATTCCTCTCATCTCCTCCTTTTCTTAAGAACAAAACTACCGTCCTCGAAATTATTGCATATTATCCCATGATTAACTGTCCATCACTTAGATATATAATATCCAGCACCCTCATACCAAATATACATCAAACACTTATCTACTATAACCCAGTACTGTCTAATATGTAGCACACACATACCTACTATCCACCAACCAATAATCTATTATCAACACCCCATTACCTACTATCCACCAACCAATAATCTATTATCAACACCCCATTACCTACTATCCACCAACCAATAATCTATTATCAACAGCCACTTACCTACTATCCACCAACCAATAATCTATTATCAACACCCCATTACCTACTATCCACCAACCAATGATCTATTATCAACAGCCACTTACGTACTATCCACCAAGCAATAATCTATTATCAACAGCCACTTACCTACTATCCACCAAGCAATAATCTATTTTCAACACCCCATTACCTACTATCTACCAACTAATTATCTATTATCAACAGCCATTTACCTACTATCCAACAAGCAATAATCTATTATCAACAGCCACTTACCTACTATCCACCAAGCAATAATCTATTATCAACAGCCACTTACCTACTATCCACCAAGCAATAATCTATTTTCAACACCCCATTACCTACTATCTACCAACTAATTATCTATTATCAACAGCCACTTACCAACTATCCACCAAGCAATAATCTATTATCAACACCCCATTACCTACTATCTACCAAACATGTATCTCTCATCAACTCCAATTATCTAATATCCAACACCCAATGAACTACTATCCAACAACCAATTAGGTAATAAACATTCTCCACCACTATCAATACTATATTATTCACTATAAGTTACATAAGTAGTGAGTGGGTATACAGCAGCCTCTCAAAAACCTCTATGTTAAAGGTCACCGGCAACCTATATTGTATACACGAGTGACATTATTATAGTCATAAACAAAACGCATTTGTTAGGTATGAACACTATAAAATTCTTCATTACACTTAAAAATCCACTTTGGTAAATGAAAACAAAAATTATTCGGCAAATCTCCGTAAACAATCGGTAGTTTCCTCGTGCCAAACACGGATATGACGAACATGTATCCCTTCTGTTCAACCTAGCCATTCAAGTGTTTAATTTCCCGACGTAAATGTCCATGTGGTATATCTTACGATCGTGCTTTTGTACAGCAAATATGATGCACTGTGTTGCATAAGAATGTAACCAAAAGAGTGATGACGGGAAAAAGGATTCTTTCTATTTCCGAAAGACCCTGTTTACCAGGGGGTAAAAAAGGTGAATTCAAGCCGTGAGAAAGAATAGGATGAGGGGATGGAAAAGTTGTATCATTAATGCCGATGTGATGTGTCGAATTTTGAAAACTCTTAGAAGCTTTGGTTAAAGGAATTGTATCAAAGTCAACTTAATTAAAGTAGAAAGGGCTAGAGATAGTTAGATGATTATTTTCATTTCATCTCTGAATGTCAAAAGGGAATTCGTTCTAGCCGACGTAACATGACCGAGTCAGATGCTATGGTACAAGAGAATGACATAAGACCCTTTCCCCAAAATCGGCAGGGTTAAAGGCAGCAGCTGGCTATAGATGATAGTTCAAAGTAATGATTAATTACGGCATGATCAGTTGTTTAGTTTTCTTGTCAATCCAAACATTCTACGAACAGGTTTAGGAAACAGTCTATTCCGATTGGTTAATATGGATTTATGGGCGTAACTCTGTAAGAAATTAAAGGTTTTACTTGAGGAAAATTCAGGAGTCCTGAATCTTTCGCGAGGAAAGCTAGTCGAGACTCCGGGAGATCGTGTGAGACGTTATCTCGTGATTTGGCAGTAAAGCGGGAGAGTTTGTCTCAGCAAGTAGGCAAACTCTACATTTTGAATTCGTAAAAAGTACGTCTTCATTATTGAGTAAGGGGCCAGATAGTTGTCTCAGTTAGGAGACAGACTATACGTGAGATTCGTGGAAACGAATAAGGAAACGGCAAAAGGTACGCAATCTTAGTTTCCCGATTTTAATATGTTATTACATTTGTTGATCTATTTCAAATGTATTCTTGATATGATGTATGTATGTATGATTTCATTTTGCAGGATTTTAGTGAAATGCTAGTCATGACATTTTATTCTTTGATTTCCTAATTATCAATTCATTTGGAGAATTGGCAAGATTGAATGTAATTAAAATTTCATTAGATTAATTGAAAAGATTGCATGTAATTGAATCTTGAATACATAGGAGTGATTAGGAATTTAAATGAATTAAGCTTAAGGAATGATGGGTAATGTTTCATAGTTTATGGATTAACTCTGTTTAGAATGAGTATGATTTAACATTACATGTATACCATATACTAGTTTGCAATATTTAATTGATCACTTAAGTGTATATCTATATGCTAGTTTGTAATATTTAATTGGTCGAGTAAACTATTTTAGAATAGTTAGATCTGGAGGTCTAAGCCATATGTAACTTAACAGAGTAAGAAGTCAAGAGGGGGATTACATACGGGTTCATACGGCTGAGTTGAATTTAATTGACCATCCCTAACGTGACCCGAATTAAGGTCAGGACAAGCATTGACTGACTATGTAAACAGAGAGTTAGGTAACGTTCATGCGGCAGAATTTATGCCTTTTGTTTTCTGAGCCGAATTAATGTAAAATATAGATATACTTGGGAATGTGACCTATTGTCTATTGCGAGACATTTTTATTTATTGAAGGAAACAGCTTTCCTGGATTCACATGAGAAATCCCTGAACAATCACAGGACGAGAACAAGTTCTACGCAGAAATCTAAGTCCAGAGACGAGTGTTAAGTCAGAGTTCGACGGACAAGAGTCCAAGACGACAAAGCTAGACAAAGGTCGACAGAGCAGGGACGAACGGAAGTCTTGATGTCTGCATAAATTAGGTGATGAAGTCTCTCATCGTTGCACTCAAAGGTCACATCTCGTTGGCAATGAGGATAGCAATTTAACGTTGAGAGTAATTTTACATTTAAAGAAATTTGTATTGTCTTTTTTATTTGAGTACATGTTAGTACCATTTTTCCTTCTTTTGTAACTAAGTCATTGATTTCTTTTCATTTTAAATTCTGTTGATAAACTGATTAAATTTTATATTTGTTCATTGAAAGGGGGCTGGTCGTGTTTATTTCTTCAATATACTTGTTCAGTGATCTGCATTCTTCTTTCTATCTATCCACACTGGGTAAATCACGCCGCGGAGGTCATTCCCTAGCAACGAACCGTAGTGAAAGATTTTGGTGTGTTTTGCACGCCGCCAATCTGTCACAGCCGGATTATAGTCAATTTGATCCAAGACAATTCGGACAACTCGAAAGACAATTCGGCTCAAGTAAACAATAGTTTGAACAATTTCTTTTTCTTAAAACAACAAATAAATACTATATAAGATATGTTTTAGGAATAGGTTTTAGGATGAAAACTAAATTTAAACGAAATTGATATTCTTTCAAAGAAAATCATACTTTGCAATATACATATATATGAAAGAAAATAAACAGTCACGTCTTGCTCGTTCTAATTAATATTTATATACATTTTTATGCTAAAAATATGTGCATCTGCACAACGACATTCTCAATTTAAGTCTTCCTGTCAAATTATCAAAATCCATTTATTAAACAATAAAACTTAACATTTAATAATCATCAGAATATATATACACATTTTCTAAGGGTATTGTACATAATATATTAAAACAAATATATATCATTGTATGTTTCACCTTGTAACACTACTGCATATAATACACACTCAGGCGAGAGAGAGAGAGAGAGAGAGAGAGAGAGAGAGAGAGTGTGTGTGTGTGTGTGTACTGTTGAGCATCTTGTCTATATTGCTACAGTATGAAGCTCTTACCAGTTAATTTTATTGTTTGTTTTTATTTTTCAAGTTGTCTTAGTGTGTGCGCGCGTAAATTAAAAGCTTGTCAGAGTTGTCATTCCTAATCAATATCGTCAATCATATTTGCTCCATTATTCCACACAATTAGGAATGAAACTAATTCTGTATTGAAATTGTGCTCTTTCCTCTCCTTGCAAGGTACAAAAAAATGATACACAATACACTTATTCTAAAATAAAATGAAAGAAACTGACCTTGTATTGTTATCATTTATTCCTTCTTTTTTCATCATGCTAAATTTATTAAAGAAGAATAAATATTCACACGAATATGCAGATTTGCGTATTCGTCCTTACTGTAGTGTGTATCGCTTATGTCAAATAACAAAATCACAAAAGAGACGAAAATATCACCTGATTACTTGAATGCACCTGCCATTCGCGAATGAAGTTACAAGGTGCAAACTGACCAAGATGATATTGTATCAAGGTTAACTATACGATGGTATCTCGCAAATAAAAATCATTATTTTAAAATGCATCCAGTGTGAGTGAAATCCTCAACCTCACTGAGAAGACCACACTGCGTGTCCACCAGGTATACGTGCTCAGCACATTCTTTTACAGCAGCAATTCATGGACCACCAATTGTATAATCCGAACAGTTGACTTGACTAATACTTTGTTAAATACTTTGGAAGATAAAATTATCAATTTTATATGGAACAAAATAATTATTTTCCTAAAGAAATGTTATACAAACACAAAAGGAGGGAGGATTTGGAATATCACGTCTATGCAACAAACAAATATCACATGTTATTAACAGATTAAGAAGTTTACAGAAATCATTCCAATATCCACGGGAGACTATATACGTATAATTTTATGGATGTTTTTGTAAACAATTAGACTTCATATATAAAAATAACAAATTAATTAAACGTTTGAAAGCGCTACGGAAATGTAAAAGAGTGAGTGATATTATATATAAGTATAGAGATGTCAAATACATCTGGGAAGAAAAACATAATGACTAAATGTTTAAAACTGAATTGAAATTTGTTCAAAAATATTAAAATGCCTGTAGAGGAAAAGAATCAAATACTAAATTGGGAAAAAAATCTGGAAGAGATGGGAGGACATCAAATCACCCTCCAGTCAATCGATATTTCCGTTCTTGCATGGCGTCTGGATTAGGGGAGAAGTGACATTTAACAGACACATCATTTACCTTATCCCTCCGTGTCACCTATGTGGGCAAAGTGTTGACTCCCCCCAAAAAAATTTTTTTATAGTTCACTGCCCAAAAACGGCGTCTGCAAGAGAAAGAATAAAATAAGACCTATTAAAAAAAAAAACAGGGTGGAGTGCAATTGTGGAGGGGTGTTTTTGCCCTCTATATGGTTTTGGTTGTAAGGAATTGGAGTGGGGTGCTTCCATTAATTATTTAGATTATGACAGAAGACCCACCCAGGCTCGATTATGGTTTGGAAGTTGGGTTAGTGAAGGTTTGATGTACAGCTCTGAACCCCATTCATTAATGCCGACATTTAATTATAAAAGATACAAAAGGGTGAAATTCAATAACAATTTAATAATCAAATAAATAATCAATCACTCGAATTTATCAAATGCGCCTCTTTCGCTCGATCCTATGATTTCTATTATGAGTTTTCCCTCTGTCCTTGTTTTTTTTTTAATACTCATCTCCTGATTCCACTTCGTCTCTCCTGATTCCCTCTGTTCCTTCTCCTACTTCTTCTCTTTAAATTCGCTCCTCCCAGACTACTTTCCTCCTTCTCGATTTACCTCGTCTATCCGTCGACTCCAACTTGACGACTCAGACTGTACTGACAGTCAGTCTCTCTCTCTCTCTCTCTCTCTCTCTCTCTCTCTCTCTCTCTCTCTCTCTCTCTCTCTCTCTCTCTCTCTCTCTCTCTCTCTCTCTCTCTCTCTCTCTCTCTCTCTCTCTCTCTCTCTCTCTCTCTCAGGACTCTACCTCTAACTGGACCCCCGAAAAGCTTCCTGTAAAACACTAGGATGGTACACTATTTTTTCTTGGTGCTCACACCTCACACTACACATATAACTTATCATCAGATAAAGCTATCAAATTTCGTCGGTCACGCATCCATTCACATTGAATTATGCATACATTCTTGTATGGTAAAACACAACATAATAAACATCATAAAGCACTATATCAATTACCCGTATACATACAAACGATAATTGATTCACATTAGTACATACTCATAATTCGATTATACTGAAAATATCACAATAATTAGACGCATATCTTTTCATCACAACTCATACCAAAATATAAAAATATTCAAATATTTATGCCCGGATATATTCAAACATCTATTTTAACTAATCTTGCATACACCAATCATTTCCCTCAACTCCAATTCAAACACACGTGAACGCTAACATACACATTACTAAAGGTACTGGTTATCACGAAGTAACCTATCAACGACTTATAATAATAATTCTAATGAACTAGGAATCTGCATAATTGTCCACGTAACTCAAATTCATGTCTCAAATAAGCTTATAAATGAAACACTACAAGATAATTCTACATACTAAAACAATCCCAGTAATTGAGTAAAAATAATATTAATACTTACAATTACGACGCCGTAATGTTTTGCAAAAGTCGAGCAAATAACTACCTTCTGAAGCTTTCCTTTCTTTGTTCACAATTCTTTGTCCTACATGTCCCGCCAGTTTAAGAGAAGAGATCAATTCTGATTTAAATTTTTCTTGAAAGATAAAAAAAATATAAAGGTGTAGGGGAGGGAACGGGCGAGTCATTGATTTGGTTAAGCGGCCAAATAGGGGTGGTTGCAGCCTAAACGCAGGCCAGGTCCGGATACTCACGCCCTCTCAACCACCCACCCACCCCGCCATTACCTTTATATGTTGATCAAAAAGAAACGGAATTTTTTTTTAAGTAAACGTTTATATTACCTTCATTACACATATCGCAAAAACTGGAAAGTTTTTTTTTAGAAATACAATTAAGAATGGCACCGAGTTACAATAGTAATTTAGTTACGATTATGATAAGAATACTAAATCACTATTGTTACAATCTCGTAGAATTTTAATAACTCTAACAATGAAAGGTACATCAAACTAAAATTTATGGGACAAGGTATTGAATGAACCGAGTAAGGAGCGCATGATGGCGTGATACCAATGCTACGTGGCTAGTACGGGTCACACTTGATCTCCCCAAAGGGACGGTCAATAAATAAGAACATAACGAACACAATAACGCTGGAAACATGTAAAATATTACTAACATCTACGAGATGCTAAACCACACACACAACATACACACATCTAATTTATTTTAATTCTATTTTTATTTTACTTTGATTTCTATTTTTCTGTCATATTCTCTATAACAAATCAAGAAATAGAAAACACGGTAGGGAAAAGAAGACTTCCCTTTTGTGAGGAAACCTGTCCCCTACCAGACTTTTATTTTAATTTTATAGATAGCCATATTAAATAAAGACAACTTGAATAAAGATTTGATCAATACCAATGGCGTCCGAACAATTACACATGGATAACATACAAAACACTATAGCAAAATGCATATAGCATACACAGGACGAACAATCCTTGGCAAAGATCACTGATTAAAAAAAAAACTCAATAAACCAGAATGGTTTTATAAAATGAGTCTGTACAAACAGTAGTCTAGGGAGGTGCACAAAATCCCTAATCCAAATTTCATAAAAATTTTACCAAAATTCTATTTAGTTTTTCACAATGCACAACATCACAATTAATGAAAAACAAACATATATATAAATATTTAACCTTTTGGCAATAGTGGGTCCTATCTATGATGTAAACTATAAGGGACCGCACCAATAACGGAATAGCCAAGACAGATCGAATTTCTGATCAGAGCTTTGCGAGCTGTCATACGAAGGTTTTTTTCAATGAAATCAAAATACTTGCTATATCTAACAGAAAAAAAAGGGCATTTGACTTCCGAATGTTCACAACATCATTAAAGCAAAGAGACAAAAGTCAAGATACTTGTTATAATTTTCAAGAGAAAGGACATTGGTCTTCGGCCTGCCTAAGAAACAACAGGAGCAGAAGATAGTGAGGGGTTCGAACTAGAAGAAATGGAACCTTCCGAAAAGAAGAAACCCAGACATGTCCAGAAAGAGAAGAAAAGAAAACGACAAGAAAGTGAGATAGAAGAGGAAAAAACTATGACAATGAAAAAATTAAAAAAGGAGAGAGTGAAAAGACAAAGAAAAAGAAGAAAAATTAACTTTTTAAATTGTTGTGTTGTGAAATTGGACTGTAAATATGTACCAGAGAATATACCAGAAAGAAATACGTAAGAGTCCCTTGGTTTTGATATTTTAGAATAAGGACCTACACTCACTCACACACGTCCAACATTGGAAATAAAGGGATTTTGAGTTTTAATTGATTCTGGCAAACATTGAAATAGGTTAGTGGCCTTGATAAGGGAAATAGGGAGTTTATTTGTTCCAAAAAAACCCCAATAAAACAACAACTCAGGAACGGGAAGTAATGAGCTCTAACTGCCTTATCCCTTTATCACAGCCAAGGAATACTTGTGGATCTGTTACTGACGATGATTTGATAGAGATCACTAGGGTTGGTCTCTCGGGCGTAGTAGGTATGTGGACAGGGTTGGACTATTTGGTTCGGGAAGGTTTTTTTTTCTCTTGAGTCGTATTAAAGAAGCCTGATACATTTGTTTCAGACTCCATAACTCTGCCAAAATGTTTAAGAGTACCGTCACCGTTTGACTTTCACTGTCGTCCTTCTCTCCTAGACCTTGTTTCTTCTCTTCTTTTTATTCTTCCTGTCGTTTTCTTCTGGCCTCTTCTTCTCGCTGTTGCTGTTGAATGAGAAAAGTGTGTTCAGCTACTTTCTGCTGTTGCAAAAATTTCTCAAATTCTTCTTTCTGACTCTGTTTAAAATCCTCGACGTACGGTAAGTAAGGAAAAGGTTTGCTATGGGAGTCGTTACTATGCCATCACTTCTCTTCTCCACGGCCGATACAGCCCAATGCATCGTCTTCTTAGTTTCCGTCGTGTTTTAATTATGTCGCATTGATTCACTGCGTACAGACGCTAGCGCACCTATATAGGGAATGTGACGTCACAGGCAACTCTCTTTATATTGGAAGACAGACTCCACATTGTGCCAGAAGTTTGTAAAGCGTGTTAGGATTGATGAAAGAACTCAATCCGTTTTGATCCGCTCGTCCACTATAAATAACCACAGTTCACCTCAGCTCCTTTCCCATTTCTTATCACAATATGTGGATTAGCGTAGAATCGTCTACCCTCCTATTGTCGATTCTGTTCAACCCGGACTATCCCACGTATGTCAAATTGTCATGGGCTACCAGCCCTTTGGAAACGAAGAATCTATGTGGAGTGGCAAGGCTGTCTGAAGAGAGTCTTAATCTACAGTCCAGTGGTTAGACGAACTGTTAGGGAGAGAAGAAGTTTCGTGCGATACCCTGTATGTTTACTGAATGGTACAAAGAAAAATAACCCCAAAGGCCTTTTCAGGACCATTCCATTGCTTCGAAAAGATATATATTCTCTCTCACCATTTTTCTGTATTTGTTTGTTTTTCGTTTTTGTCTCTATACATACTTCTATGTGTATGTTTCTCTTTGTCCCTAAAGTTGCGCATATTCAAGTCAACCACTTGCCACACTGTTCCGATCGATAGAGATCAGCCACTTGCAACATCGTTGCCAGTATCCACTACCATGATGTCACCCCTCTCCAATTCCTATTGAGTCTAAGCAGTCCCAATCTCTTGTCGCTCTACATTCCTTATGTTCAATTTCCCTTGAGGCTATATAGAGTCCCACCCATGTTAAAGTCCCATTTGAGGCTACGGTACAACTCCCTAAATTTAGCATAGGCAACATGAGGCTACGATATCCCCACTCACTACTGACCAACTATCCATCAATCAGTTATCTACTATCAACTGAAAGTTATATACGATCCATTTAGCTCTACTATCAACTGAAAGTTATATACGATCCATTTAGCTCTGCCCACAAACTAATTATCTAGTATCCAATTCCTTGTCATTTACTATCCAACAGCTAGTTATTTACTACCAACACCCAATTATTTACTATCTACACACCATTTATTTATCCAGGAGCCAGTAATCAAAATCAACCATTTATCTACCATTCACCAAATAGTCATCTACTATTCAATACCTAGTTATCTAATATCCAGAACCTAGACTAAACCTGCTTCCACCAACCGGTTATCTACTATCCACAGTAGCGTTCTGACGGGGTGGTGTGGTGTGGGGTTGGGTTGGGTGGGATTATTGCCCAGAGTAAAGGAGGTCTTGGGGCGCGAAAACCACGGGTGTCAGAGTGCGCCAAAACCCCTTTGGGTCATCTTCGTCGAACCCGTATGCCATTTATCTCAATATGTCACTGACAATCCACCAAGTAAATGTACAATGTTATATACTCTCCAGCAAACAGGTACGTACATTCAACAAATCAATAATCTGCTATGCAGTGACCAATAATTTATTATCCACCAATCGTATATCCACTACCAACTCTCCAGGGACCTCCAGTATAAATTGAACATCTCTAACCCCTGCTACGATATCCCCATCTAACATTGACCTTACTTTAAAAAAACAAAACAACAAAAAACAAAGCACAAAAAAACAACAAACAATCAATCAACAAAACCAATATCCTCATAATCATTACACGTCAACACTTACTCATCTACTTACCCCACATTTTTAGATGTAAAAGAAAGAGCATAAATGAATTTAAATCCGTCATCAATAAAATTGACTTTATTATCTTGCTTACCACTCTATAATACACATTATAAAGTAAAAGCTCCATCTCTAATGTGTATACTCCAATCTGCTCCATTATTTTTTTTTTTTTTTTTTTACATTTCGAAATGCGTATTATCATCTGGAAACCTGTATTGTTAAATCAAGACACGAAGTGATTTGGGAAAAACAAGTAGCTTGATAAAGTTACTTTTGGGTTTCCCGCTGCTTAAAACCCCCAAACAAGAACATGGCGCGCGCGCATGCGTGCGTGCGTGTGTGTGTGTGTGTGTGTGATAAACAAAGAGATAGAAAGAAGGCAACCAGTCATTTCTAGAAATAGTAGCATTATTATTATTATTATTATTATTATTATTATTATTATTATTATTATTATTATTATTATTATTATTATTATTAATTTATTTTCATGAAAACATGCGAATGGCGTGAACAATCTATCTTCTAACATAGGTGAATGTCAGAGATAGAGATAGCTAAGGCGGGAGATTAGTTATTATTAGCAGAACCATCAGAGCATTAGATTTCCTTCTGCTGTCAATTCTAATAGACAACAATGATCTTCAGAAAACCACTTTTCTATTTTTGTCTACGTCTTACATACATATTTGCCTTTTAAAAAATTGTACCAAATGTTAGGTCACTGATCATACGCTGTCTTTTTTTTTTCTTTCCTCTTTTCTTTATATTTCATTTCCAATGCATACAAACTAACGATTCTGGAATCATGCTAAAGATTTTGTAATCATGTTTGTTTATCTCCATTCGCAACCAGACCCGGATTACCCAATAAGCATACTAAGCACATGGTTAAGGTACCAGTCTAACAGGGGCGCCAGAAAAAAGAAATTAATTGCTAATGATAAAATTTTAAGAATTATGTATGGCCATTTCGAGTATTTTGATTTGGAATGATGGCAACAATAGTATTTTCTCACCTTTTTAGATTTTAATGTAATTTTTTGTTTGCTTAATTTTTTGTTTGTTTACTTTTTTTTTTCCTTCTTTACTTTGTTTCATATATTTATTTTTTGGTGGGGGAGCACCATACTTTTTTCAGTGCTGAAGCCCTGGAAGGCTTTCATCCGGTACTGTTCGTAGCACAGACATTACTCGATAGATGATAATATTATCAAATTATTGTGTGTGTGTGTGTGTGTGTGTGTGTGTGTGTGTGTGTGTGTGAGAGAGAGAGAGAGAGAGAGAGAGATATCTTAAAAGCAGCACCTATACCATTGTGATCTACCAGTAAATAAACCTATTAAAACATCATGTGTCTCTGTGTGTCTGTCTGTAAGTTGTTTTTTTTTTTTGCAAAACAGAGATAGATTACGACGAAAGGATAAAGGTAGAAAAAGTCAAAAGAGATGGCACGAATTAGAGAGAAGTGATTTTTAGGTTGATAACTTAAAGATGCCATCGTTAAAATGGCTTTGTAGGTTTTCAGTCTGTCTTCAAAATTTAACCGTGAGGCAATATTAGGAGTCAAATAGCAGACATTTCAGATTTTCATATGGAGCGTTTAACAATTTCTGTTGAGGATACATTTTATATAGTGTTCATCATTGTTTATTTATGTATTTCTTCTTCTTCTTTTTATTATTATTATTATTATTATTATTATTATTATTATTATTATTATTATTATTATTATTATTATTATTATTATTATTATTATCTGCATGTCTCCAAAAATAAAGAGTAAACCTGTTAGTGTTTTAAAAGTGTAAAACGATTGCCTTTATTCAAGCGATGTAGTCTAACATGCTAATGTGAGAGAGAGAGAGAGAGAGAGAGAGAGAGAGAGAGAGAGAGAGAGAGAGAGAGAGAGAGAGAGAGAGAGAGAGAGAGAGAGAGAGAGAGAGAGAGAGAGAGAGAGAGAGAGAGAGAGCGTTACCCTTACTTGAATAACAACTCAGTACATTCAAGTTTTTAGGGGCATGTATTCCCTTTTAAATGAAATTGCAGGGATATTTTTAAAACACATAAAAATGTCCATTCTTTCTTTACTGTATTCCTATTTTGAATTCCTTCGCTGGTACAAGTTCTACTATTTTTTTCTAAGTATTCATTGAATTTCCAACTGCTGTTGAATTTCATTTCTGTCACAAAGATTAAAATACATTTTTCATGAATTTCTTATCGTGTCAATGGCTTGATAGACACACGGGTGCATCGTAGGCTTATCGTGTCAATGGCTTGATAGACACACGGGTGCATCGTAGGCTTATCGTGTCAATGGCTTGATAGACACACGGGTGCATCGTAGGCTTATCGTGTCAATGGCTTGATAGACACACGGGTGCATCGTAGGCTTATCGTGTCAATGGCTTGATAGACACACGGGTGCATCGTAGGCTTATCGTGTCAATGGCTTGATAGACACACGGGTGCATCGTAGGCTTATCGTGTGTGATAAGAAAGTAGTCCTAACCTTTAAGACGGACCATTGCAAAATGCATAATAGTAAAATGTCCATTGGTTGGTTAAATTTATCAGCCATATATATTTCTCTATATTCATAAACCTATTCATGGAAAGAAATAAGGACGAATACATTATTGTTTACATAAAAGTTTATCGGAGAATCCTTTGTAAACATAACGTCAAATATAGGAAAAATGTGAATTACCTTTGTTTTTCTTTGTATTAGTGTACCGTTGTAAAAACATATGAAATAGTATTTCTTTGTGCCTGGAAGTTGTGTATATTACGACTGCGTACTACAGATTTATTCGAGAACATTTAATTGTTTTTGATTTTGCGTTTGTTTGTATTTGTACGGTGTACAAAAAATTAAAGTACATTTAAGTACATTTAAGTTTTTAGGGGCATATATTCACTTTTAAATGAAATTACAGGGATATTTTTAAAACACATAAAAATTTTGTTCAAGTAATTTTGTTCAAGTTCTCAGTTAAATGTGAACAAAGTAAAAATGGAAAAGTTGTTTTTACAAATTTATTAGGTTCCACGTTTGATGTTGCACCAGCTGACACCATCAGTTTCCTCAAAAAAGGCTCTATGTAACTGGCAGAACAGCTGCCAGTAGTGCATAGTGAACGTAGTTTAAAAAATGTGTCAGTCAGTATCTTATCGTTTATTATATGAAAAGTTAAACATATGGTAGACAGCCATACAATTGTGTTAAATCATATCTTAGGTAGAGTCGTAATATACCGCGTGGTTTTATTTTATCTTCTTTCCAGCGTTCTGTAGTCTATGTTTTTCCTGATTGTTCATTGTTAAATCCAACATCTTTTTACAGATGAATGTTGAAGACTGAAAAAGACTATTATGTTTAACCAATATATATTTTAACCATTATATTTTTTATGACAAAAACGTCTCTGCCACCATTTATAAAATGGTATGCTGTTTAAATTTGTTTTATTTCTTTGATGTAATGCAAGTTGAATCATCTTCGGATTTTTGTACACTCAGTCTTCAAACATTATGTGTTTGCCTTTTTATTTACCTTGTGGAGAAACTTTACCGAATTGGTTACGATAAGTTAAACACTGCATGAGTCTTTCGGTTTTTGTGAAATTACTTTTTGAGGGTTTTTGGCAGACCTTAGTTATCTTGTCTTTATCTTTGCTAGCTTCATTCTTTTGAGCAAGAAAAGCTCCAAGATATAATAAAACAAATCTGAATATTAAAAGCAGTGAAAGTAATTTAAACAATGATTAAGTTAATAATACGATTCAATGCATGTCTCATGTGTTGTGAGGTTAAAAAATTAGTTTCACCGAACAAGCTGTTATTGCAGCGCTGGTCAGAAGACATTACGCAGAAAGCATCGAAACAAGAAACACGGAAGAATAAGAACATATATAGAAACAGCGAATATGGAAGACAATGGTACAATAATGACGAAATATTAATATTACTTGAAAATGCAATAATATACATGCAAAAACAAAGATAAAACAAAATTCGGATCTAACTTTGAACATGTCAGGTGTTCTGTTAATTATCTCTTATTATACATGGCTAAACTTCACTAAACATGAATGAATCAGTGAAAATAACTTAGACATGTATTACATTACTAATTGTCTCTCTTCTTTTTTCTCTGATCAAGATAAAGACAGTTTCTACTCTTAAAATAGTAGACACAAGATAGCACTTCCCAAAAAGTATAAAAATGTAAAAATGTAGACACGTTCGCGTGATTAAATGTGTCTTTTTTGATTTCTCCGATCAATATCAAGAAAATAATTTTTTTTTAAAAAAGTAAATTGATTCTCCTAGAATACTCAAAGAAAAGCCTCGATGACAAGTCTCATCTCCAAGAGATTGATGTGGAGACCCGTATCCCTCGAACACCACTGGTAGCTAACATTGTTTAAGTCCAGTAACAGATGGGTTGCTCAACCGGTGGTCCTTTCATTTACATATGGTTGGATCCAGGTGCAGCTGTTAAAAGGTATTCCTGTCGTAAACCAACTTTGGTTGTATCACTGGTCCAGGAATGATACTATCTCACTCGTTACACGTATCCTGTAATCGAGTGACATTGAAGGGACGTCCTTGAGACACAAGGTCATCTCAAATGGGGGTATTTAGAGGCAACCCTGAAGGATAAGATACGCTGCTGCATAGAACAGTCGGAAGAGTTGCAGAAACTCCCTGGTTGTTATTCGTTTTGTATTGAAAATAGATTCTGCGAGGATGGCTATTCAAACCACCCGAAAGTAGAGAATGTGCCAGGTTGAGGCGAGTGAGAAAAATCGATGGACAAACTTATGGGATGGACAAAGATGGGACTTCACAAATGATCAGAAAAACCTAAATGAAAATATGCGTCATTCAGATTGAAATAGATGGCATATTTATTTGGATGGATGGAGAGGTGGACTTGCTGTCTCTATCTTGAATACCATTGGCCATCCTAACCAGAAATGATTTGGATGATTGGCCATCCTAACCAGAAATGATTTGGATGAAAACGCCGGAAAATTTGGATTCCGAATAATCTGCACCACCCGCTTTTCGATGATCGTCCGGATTTCTTTCTACAGAATTGTGCCATTTACCAAGTCTTACGATACTTCCGTCAGGAATAGAGAGAACAAGGGGGAGAGGCGGGGCTGACAAATGATAACCAAATCTCCTATGAAACAATTTGGATCGCTCACTCTTTTTAGAGGAAAGAGACCGATCCAATGCAAACAAGAGTCGGGCGTCTATCGAATACTTGTTTACGGTCGGTCGGGAACATGAATCAAGCGCAAGAGTGTGGAAGCGTGGGGTTGATAAACTTGTTTCGTGTCTAGTTATATGATTGTCTCCGAAACTGATTGAAAGATTTTCTTTCCGTGGATAGGAATGGGATCTCAGTTGACGTTTAGGCTGATGAGCGAACAATTTCTCTATCTTGTCACTGAACAGCAAAGGCGATACAAAAGGAGGTTTGCAAGATCAGAGCATCATATCCATTGCCGGCTTTGACTGCAAGGTGAAAGAAGAAGAAAAATTGTGATATATGCACAACCCCCAAACGAAGACGTGGCCAATATATAACGAACGAGCTTCAAAGTGATTTGCAGAATGTCTTTATCCATCGCAGAAGCAGACGAAGTTAGATTGATTGCAGCGTAGTTCTTTTCAAAAGCCGGGATATATGTGAAGAAGGCATAAGAATGTGTCTTATATCAGTGAGATTGCAAAAAAAACTGGAAATTAGCTCTCAGAGAAAAGGGAAGGCTGTGGAATTGCCTTAGTGACTGATCTTGGGAGATAGATTCCACCATTTTTTTATAACTGGGATGTTTGAATTTTGCGACTGCGTGAAAATATGGAAGATAGGGTTAACTGCCATATCGTCATAACCAATTGATGCCTTACCCTGTACACCGATGTAAGAGAGGTGGGGTGGGGTGACGGACATTTGAGTTCTACAACAACATATAAATCTAATGCCGCCTTAAGCTTATGCTTAGTCAGCTTTGTGCTGCGATCTGAGTATGAAATACAATTAGGTTGACTCTGTGTGCATGTCGTCCTGAACGAGATCAAAATCGGTATCCGGATATTACATTTCAGCAGGCATATACGAGATGGAGTCTTCGTTTACAAGACTGTCACAATACCGTCCAAAAGAATAATACGCGAGTTAATGACTAGCCGTATCCGCATGAAACAGTTGTCGAAACGATAAAGATGGCCTGTCGAAATCAAAACAACCAGTGCGGTTGTTAGGTGTACAGACGGCATACACACGGCTCTGCTGCTGGTGTAATGGTAATGTTACACGGGCGGACGGGTTTGTCAATCTTATCCTCGGCTATGTGAACGTTCTATGGATCTTCTGACGTAGCATAAAAGATATGTAACAGAAGGCATACGGTCAATGAATGATATGGATCAAGAACCCGACAGCAGCGTGACATGGGGCCCCGAGTGGCTGAGTGGTCTAAAAGTGCCTACCATTACAGATCATTGCCATCTCACCTCTGCTTGGGTTACAGTCTCTGGCTTGACCAATGTTTGTATGTGATAAAGCTTGCCAGCAGCATTTCATGGGTCGGTGGTTCTTTCCGGAGTTTCCCTGGTTCTTCCTACACCCTTTATACATGTAAAGTTTATCATGTGCTAAAAATGGCGTTAAACCCTACAACAACAACAACAACAACAACAGCTTGACAAGCACGGTCGGAAGCCGATACGGCATCAGATCTGAAAAGCGGATGGTTGGCCATTGTGTTCGGCAGTCGGGACGGTATCAGAACGGAGATCTGCTAGACGGCATGGATAATTTAAACCAATATAAACCCCATGCGCCCGGACTTACATGCCGAAGGCCAATCTCAGACATGCAGAGGGACGTACGCCACATTGGCTACCTAGAATTGGGTGGAAACTTCCCACAGATTGTCGAAATTCTTGACTAAAACAGGAATATGGAAAGATGTAGAAATAGTCACTGTTTATTTATATACCTTTTGAGCCCGGACTTACAGGCCAGATCATGCTAGGACATGAAGGGGAAGGGACCTACTCCACCTGGGCTGCTTAAAATTGGATGGAAACTCCTCAAAAGTGTCGAAATTCTCGCCTAACACAGTAAGACGAAAGGACGTAGAAATGGTCATTCATAAATCACATACACCAGGGCTTACTTCGAGGTGACATGAGACTCATGGGCTGCTTAGAATTGGATGGGAACTCTCACAATGTATCCACATTTTCTAGATGTAACATCAAGGTTCTAAAGAAGGCTTTGCCAACAACATTAATACTCTCGGTTCATTGACTTCTCCCGTCACTCCGTTTATTGCATTTGTCATCAGAACAGTTGACCAACCAAATGAGCACATGCTGTACATAGCCAACGATATATACTTTTGTATATACGAGATTTCTAACTGGTTTGCATTCTTGCATTTATCATACTTATTTGTCAGGGTTGATTCTGAAACGGCAAAGAGAGAACGAGAAGAAAATAAAGAAATGCATACATCCGTCATAAATACTTTTAGAAGTATAATTCCGAAATCGCCTTTTTAAGTTTGTTTTAATTTCTCCTTCGAATACGCCGGTAAAAAGCTCATTAGAGATTGTGTTGAGCTGTGTTTTAAATCATGCCAACGTTAAATAAATCTCATAGTTAACTGCATTAAAATGTCCCAGACACCCGATAACCAGGGTGAAAGATAAATAGACGAACTTCAGCAACTTCTTAGACAATGTAGTTATGTCAAGCCGTGTGGCCAAAGAATGTAAAAACTAAGTCCGCATGAAAAAACAAAACAAAAAAAAAACAACTCAAAAACAAACGAAAAACCCTGCCAGTTTGCAAATAGGCAAAGTAGGCAACAAACGGAAATCAAAACACAAAGTTTTATATGAAATTTTAAGATTACTCTATTCACCTACATGTCAAAGAGAACTTATCTGAAGCTTATTTACGCCACAAGAAGTAAAAACGGGTCTGGGAGAGAGAGAAAAAAATCAGCTGTAATTGCTGCCTGTAGAAATAGTTTTTAAACTACATCATGATCAACAGATAAAAAAACTGAAATGCAAAGCAAGGAACGGAACGGCTGACAGTAAAAAAGTAATACAAAAATAACTAGGCAAATATTTAAATTATGAGTCAAATAAATATCAAAAGATTTGAAAAAAGCTACAAGTCCAAAATTTTTAATTTTTTAAAAAAGAAATTGTAAGAGGTTAACTGGAGAAAAACTCGGCCTGTTATTGACAGAAAAGGGTGGAACAATTTCTCACTTAGCCATATCGATAGTTGCTTTGTTTATAATAATATTTACAGTTGCTTTATCTTTTTGGCAAATGATGCTGTAAGTGTACACTGAGTAAATAATTGGTCCACAAACTTAAGAAAGGGCCTAATAAATAATGGTAACTAGCTACTACCCGTCCAAGGAGGGGAGTAATGAAATAAAATTTCAAAATCATAAATTAAAAAAGAATG
>JAEAOA010000708.1:4307500-4347500 GCA_016746295.1 Potamilus streckersoni
AATATTAGTTTCAACTCTACAGTCTTAAACTATGTAACAGAAAGAAGCAAAAGCAACAGGTTTAGTAAAATCAACAAATATTTATTTCCCTAGAATAAAAAAAGAAAATTCAAAAGATAAATTTGTGTATTAAATCCCCAAAAATCCAAAATGTCTTACCAAGCTAGATAAAAATTGTCTGACTTCTTCTAGACCAAACATCAACAAGAAGTTTTCCATTTTTGTTAACATGAAAAGTTACATTGCTATATGGTAGAACATGTCCCATGGAACAGTCCTATAAAGCTATAAACCGGGAATGAAATTGGCCTACTGAGAAGTTGAGAATAGCTCTTACGACCCTATAGTCTTATACTATGTAACAGAAAGAAGAAGCAAATGCAACAAGCTTAGTAAAATAACAAATAATTTATTTCCCAAGAATACAAGGTGAAAATTCAAAAGGCAAAGTATTGTGAATCAAATTCCAAATAATCCTAAATGTCCTATCACAAATCCAAAAGTATAGAGTATCCTGTTGTACAACAATGATGTAATACAGAATGTCTTTGAAAGAATTCTTAATAATATCAAAATAATGTGCTAATTCAGTCAATTATCACTTAAGTAATTCCAATGAATGATTAAAATAATTCATCTTGAATTATATCTGAACACAACTACAAATGTTGATCAGAGATTCTCATAGACTGATATGAAGCAGTAATGAAGACTTCATTTACGAAACCACTATTTATGTACCATCTGTCACCTGACTTATGATGCAACAGAATGTGGATCAATTTTAGTGGAATATTCCATTGAACTGTTAACAAGTTCCTCTTCCAGAACATTTTAAGCTTGTAAACAATGTTAGGCCATGAACTCAAATTTTAGTAAACATAACGTTAGAAATGACCATTATCTTAAATTACAATCTACAATCATGCATGCAAGTTAAGCACACAACAAAGATGTACATAAGAACAATGTTGATGTATAACACACAAAGAATGAGACAAGTCCAAGCTGTAAGATTAGCCTACCTTATGGCCAGGTGAGATAATAATTTCTGCCCCAACCCCTTGCAAGAAAAAACAACATTTAGTTTTGATCTGCAATTTGCTATCCATGTCTGTCCAAACATATATGAAAGTAGGTATATATATATATATATATAAAACAAACGCAAAGAAACCCCCATGTAATTTATAGGTGGAATCCAATTCCTTCATAAATGGTGAATATAAAATATGCTGCAATAAAGAAAATCTAAGCCCCCTTCCCTTTAGTGGTTCATACAACAATATCAAAACCCATATTATTCCCACAAAATAATAAAGAAAAGAATTTTAAATAAACCATAATTTCCTAGAACAAAACAGCACCTGGCTGCTTATATGCAATGTGAAACAACGATGTTGCCTAGATATTACCCAAACCAAATTGTTTGATTAAAACAATCAAAAGCAAAAGCTCAAAATCCTAAAATTGAATATCATACCTAAAGTATTTATATGGCTGATACATAAAGTATAGTAATATAGTTGATACCTAAAGTTTTTCAGTATGGTTTATACCTAAAGAATACTAATATAGTTGATATCTAAAATATATTGATATGACTGAAACCTAAAGCATATTAACATGGTTGATACCTAAAGTATATTAATATGACTTATACTGAAAACATATTAATATATTTGATGCCTAAAGTATATTAATATGGTTGATACCTAAAGCATATTAATACTGTTGATACCTAAAGTATAATAATATGGTGGATACCAAAAGGATATTAAGGATCAGGGTCAAAACAGCCCAATACCGAAAAGGCCCACAACCAAAACAGACTAGTGCTTAAAAGGCATGGTCCAAAACGATTCAAACCAAAAAGGCACATGTACGTATCAATTACCAATTACTAGTAATGTGTCTACTAAAAGTATTATGTAAATATGAAATCCTTGTTTTTCTGTGACATATCTATAAATAATGTGCAGTAGAGAATTATTTTGAAGTATGTCACAGCCAAATGTCAGTGGTCATGAAAATAATTGTGACACACTACTACATGTTCTGTTTCTCATCTCATAGGGTTGGTCAGAGTAGATTTGGTCTTATGATTTTTGGCTATGATTGAGTCTGCTTTAATCATTTGGTCTTTTGTGCTTACGAATACAAAATGGTCATGAAATGCATTTATTAGGGGAATGTGTTGATTGCTCTATTATAAATATCAATTTCATAATCAAAACTTAATGAATAATGTAAATAATTCAATGACGTTCATTTTTGTAACATTATATACATGAACATTACTAATATTCTGTGCATATATATATACATAATTTAAGCGCCTTTATTTTCCTAGTTTATATGAAAAGACGCAAAATTAAATCTGAGTAGACAAGAATGATGAAACAGGGTGTTACAACTCATGATTAAATATGTGGCTAGAATTAAGAATGGACTATTTTATTGGATATTCAAAAGAAAATAATAACAAAATTTTAAAGACATGCTTCAATACAAGTCCAATTATTGAACTGTACGTGTGATGCAAATGAACACATGCAAGAAAAATTATATGAAAGCAATTGAGCTTATCTCAGTTACTGATCCAAAAACAATAATGCGAGATCGATGAATATTGCACATTTTTTTGTGTACAAGCCCCCCCCATTTTGTACATGAGTAATGGTTGAAACACCAATGACATATTTGTACACAAAATGGCAATGCTTTCATTATACAAGTACATAATTGAAGATCGGTAGCTTCAAAATCTTCATCTTTAAAGTCACCATAATTTGAAATTTAAATTATTCATGTAGAAGATATTGAAATTAACAGAAAACCTAAAATAAGGACAGTTCACTAAAACATATATAAAGAAAAAAGTATAAATGATGATGAATGACATGTTATGAGTGAAGAAAGAGACATAAATACCACACAACTTAAGTTTACAGATAATTGCTTGGGGATGATCAGTCACTACACTCAGTAATTGTTAAAAATACTGTTAAATCATATGGCACATCAAGCCCTGTTGAGAAAGCGGTCAAGGATAAGAGTTTTGATTGTAGAGACTTGAATTTGCTTCTTAATTGTGATTATCAAAGTTTCCTAACATATTAAATAAATCTGAGAGAAAACATGTAAAGGAAGTGTGAAACATACAATGGGATAGCTGATTTTTTTCCCCTGATATTGGTACACAATCTGCGTAATCCGTAAGGGTCTGCTGTTTGCTATCAGTGCTTTATTTTTGTCTTAATGTTAATCCTCAATGACCAGTACTTCAGTTTTTGCAGCTTAGTGTTTTAGCAATATATGTAAAAACATCAACTTAGAAGTTAATAGATATGGGTACTGTATAAAAGCTGTCTTCTTTATTATTATTTTTATTATTATTATTGTTTTTACTATTATTATTAATCAAACTATCTTTTAAATGGTCCTTTTTAATCCGGGCCTTTTCTGTCCAGGTCCTTTCTGACCCATTATTAGCTTTTCTGGACTGGGCTTTTTTGGTACCAGTCCGTTTTGACCAGTGGCTGATATCTAAAGCATATTAATATGGTTGATACCTAATGTATATTACTATGGTTGACACAAAAGTATATTAATATAGTGGACACCTAAAGCATATTGATGACTGATACCTAAGTATATTAATATGGTTGATATCTAATGTATATTACTATGGTTGACACAAAAGTATATTAATATAGTGGACACCTAAAGCATATTAATGACTGATACCTAAGTATATTAATATGGTTGATATCTAAAGTATACATGACTGAAAGGCAGATGCATAGCTATCAAAATTAATAAGTCCCTAGGGTCAACATCACTGAATATTAAGATTTTCAGATTTTGAGCTAGAGTTTGATTTTAGTACTCAAGTTTTAAAAATACTGGGCCTGGCAATAATGTTATATTTTCACTTGTAAGCAATCCCAGCCAAATGCATGTGAGGTAATTATTCTGGTCCAAAACTCATCTGTCCGGCTCCACCTTTTTTCACATATCTGCGATAGGCTTTGTACCGACTGCTCTCTGCCATCTTTATTTTCATTTCTTCTTCCTGCTGCTTTTTCCACTCCTGTCCAAATTAAAAATGAATTCACAATGCATTTCATGACTTGTAAGATGGAAGAGTCAATAATATTCATAATAGTGGGGCTGCCATATTATGAAATATCTTCTAAGGTGACTCATAATAATAATGAAGCTACCTTGCACTGCGATATATTTCAACATGACTATGTCATAAGTGTGACTACCTTGTACTGCAATATCTTTCAACAATGACTATATCATACTATTGAAGCTACCATACACTAGCATATCCTCCAACATGACTGTCGTAAGTGAGGCTACCTTGTACAGGGACATCTATCAACATGATTATTTCATAATAGTGTGGCTACCTTGTACTGTGATATCTTTCAATATGATTATATCATACCATTAAAGCTACCATATACTGATTTATCTTTTCAACATGGCTGTAGTTAAGTGTGGCTACCTTGTACTGGGACATCTATCAACATGACTATCGTAAGTCATAATATTGTGGTTACCTTTTACTGAGATATCTTTCAACATGACTGTGTCATAATAGTGTGGCTACCTTGTACTGAGATATCTTTCAACATGACTATGCCATAATAGTGTGGCTACCTTGTACTGAGATATGTTTCAACATGACTGTCATAATAGTGTGGATACCTTGTACTGAGATATCTTTCAACATGACTATGCCATAATAGTGTGGCTACCTTGTCGTGAAATACCTGCTAACATGAGCATGTCATATTACAGAGATGCTGCCAGGAATTACTTTAAGATGGACAGGTACCCCATATCTATCCCCAGACTGGGGTGTGTGGGAGGAGGGACAATGCCAAATGGTAGCTGATGGGTAACAAGCTTATTATAAGGTATATGCACAACTAATTCAAAAGAAGCATTGAATGACTTTATATCACCTCTTTGACAACAAATATATAAGGTATCCATATACCTAATTTAGTTTGCTCAGCTGATAAATATTCTTTGCTTCTTATCACTCCAGTGGGGCCCCGAATGGCCTAGTGGTCTAAAGCGCTGACCGTTACAGATCACTACCATCTCACCTCTGTCTGCGTGAGTTGGAGTCCAAACTCAGCTAACGTGGGTAAGTGAGAAAGCCTGCCAGTAGCTTCTTGTGGGTCGCTGGTTCCTCCCTGGGGTTGTCCAGGGTTCTTCCTTCACCATTAATACTGGCCGCCATGTACAGCCTATCTTGTGCTGATAAATGGCATTAAACCCTAGAACAACAACAACTTATCACTCCACTTCTTCAAAGCATCTGAAAATGGGGAATTTATGACCTCATCATATCTGTCAATGTGTAAAAAATTCCAGATCTATATCATGTGACCCTTTACATCCAATCAGTTTCTGATGGTAACCAATTCTTCGGAGCAGCATGAATTCTGTTTTCCCATCTGACAATCTGCTGTCTGTAATGTGAGAACCACTGCAATTATGGCAAACAAATTAGGGAATCCTGATATTCAAATGATCCTGTGGCTGGCAGCATCTCTGATAATGAGATTACCAAATACTGAGATAATTTCCAAATATGTCATAATACTGTGGTTAGCAATACCAGTCAAAATGACTATCATAATAGTGAGGGTACCATATACTGAGATATCTTCCAACACGACTATGTCAGTCTTTTGTTTTATAGACACATAAACTGTCAGTCAGTAGTGACATTACTGTTTTGTCATGGTGCACAAAACAAGCTAAGCCTGGTGATTGTTTTACATGGGATGAAATAAGTGGTAATCAGGTAACTGGTGGTGAGTACATTTCCTGCTGGACTAGTACTTTTCGTAACTTTAATAACCCAATGACCATTAGAGATTTAGTTGTAACCAGTCAGCATTTGTTTACAATATCATATGTAATTTCAAAATCCTAATCATTAGACATGTTCAGGTTCTCTTGAGGTAATTACATAAATCCATGAGAGTCCCCTGGAGGTAATTACATAAATCCATGAGAATCTCTTGGAGGTAATTACATAAATCCATGAGAATCTCTTGGAGGTAATTACATAAATCCATGAGAGTCCCCTGGAGGTAATTACATAAATCCATGAGAGTCCCCTGGAGGTAATTACATAAATCCATGAGAATCTCTTGGAGGTAATTACATAAATCCATGAGAATCTCTTGGAGGTAATTACATAAATCCATGAGAGTCCCCTGGAGGTAATTACATAAATCCATGAGATTCAACTGCTACTGAAGAGGGCAGAACCAAACTAGTATTTTACAAAATCAAATTTAAAAAAAAAGACTGTATACATATTTTTACTTTTTTGGGGTTAGATTTAGAAGGTCGATCTGTATGTCAAAGAGAGTTAATTCAAGTTCACTGTGACTTTTTCTACCCCATTTTGACACTTAGGTTAGTTTTTGATGTCAGGGTGCATTTCACCAAAGCAACACCTGTAGGCAAAGGGTAACAACTCACTACTGGGTTTAGCAAACTAAAATGACTTTACTTCATACCATAACAACATAAATGATTTATCTTCTAAGAAATTTTGAGTACAATATGTGAGATGTATCTAAATCACTGACAGTCGAGACAATACTATTGCACTGATGAAATCTAAACTGCTTCTCTCCATTTGAATTGTTAGTGACAAGACCATCCAAATCTCCTAGCCTATATATCCATGTTATCAGTTCCAATAGCCTTGTTATACCAATAACCCCAAGTTCTTGCACAATAAATTTAAAAATATGAAATAAAATAATGTGCTTTTCTCTTAAAAGAAGGAATAGTAATGAAAGACTTAATATTCAACATGTTTACTTGAGGAATAACGACCTGAAACCTGTTGTTGCAGCAACCTGGAAAAGCCAGATTCATGATGTAGTGAGCATGGGTCAATGTGGAAGTTAAGTGATTTTTTTAAAAATCCTAGTCGGAATGTGCTCTTTGCCTGATGAATGTCAAGTTACAGACATAATGAATGCTAAACTCAAAATTTCTGACAATATAAATCAACTTCCTATCAATTTCAAGTGGGTAGGTCTCAATGTAAGGTTGTTTAATTTTGCTGGGCCTGGTATTAAGTAGCTACCCTATGCCATCAATGTGCAGTTTTGGCACATACAACTTTTTGACAGGAAATGAGCTCTGACCTCACATATAAAAAAAATGTCAGAATATCTAAAATGAGGTAAGAAAGGTCAGTGATAATTTTGACTAGAAGGCTGTAAACTAGAATGTGCATGACAAACCACTATTGTAGTGCCATTGTCATCAAAAACACTATTATGAATAACCATTTTGTATTTAGGAATATTCCATTTAAACACACATGGTTTCCTGGGAAGGTAGTTTTTAACATGATACACCAGGGTACTTTGATTTTACAAGGCTCATATTAAAATGATAAGAAAATTTTAAATGTTATCTATTGGCGAGTAGCTCGCAGCAAAAATGCCTTCCCTGGGTCTCAGGTATGTTTTACTGGAACAGACCATAAAGGATTTGCATTGTGAAGACACTTAAAGGATTTGCATTGTGAAGACACTTAAAGGATTTGCATTGTGAAGACACTTAAAGGATTTGCATTTTGAAGAAACTTAAAGGACTTGCATTGTGAAGACACTTAAAGGATTTGCATTGTGAAGACACTTAAAGGATTTGCATTGTAAAGAAACTTAAAGGATTTACATTGTGAATACACTTAAAGGATTAGCATTGTAAAGACACTTAAAGGATTTACATTGTGAATACACTTAAAGGATTTGCATAGTAAAGACATTTAAAAAATTTGCATTGTGAAGACACTTAAGGGATTTGCATTGTGAAGACACTTAAAGGATTTGCATTGTGAAGACACTTAAAGGATTTGCATTGTGAAGATACTTAAAGGATTTGCATTGTGAATATACTTAAAAGGATTTGCATTTTGAAGAAACTTAAAGGACTTGCATTGTGAATACACTTAAAGGATTTGCATTGTGAAGACACTTAAAGGTTTTGCATTGTGAAGACATTTAAATGATTTACATTGTGAATACACTTAAAGGATTTGCATAGTGAAGACACTTAAAGGATTTGCATTGTGAAGACACTTAAAGGATTTGCATTTTGAAGAAACTTAAAGGACTTGCATTGTGAAGACACTTAAAGGATTTGCATTGTGAAGACACTTAACGGATTTGCATTGTAAAGAAACTTAAAGGATTTACATTGTGAATACACTTAAAGGATTAGCATTGTAAAGACACTTAAAGGATTTGCATTGTGAATATACTTAAAAGGATTTGCATTTTGAAGAAACTTAAAGGATTTGCATTGTGAAGACACTTGAAGGATTTACATTGTGAAGACACTTAAAGGATTTGCATAGTGAAGACACTTAAAGTATTTGCATTGTGAATACACTTAAAGGTTTTGCATTGTGAAGACATTTAAATGATTTACATTGTGAATACACTTAAAGGATTTGCATAGTGAAGACACTTAAAGGATTTACATTGTGAAGACACTTAAAGGATTTGCATTGTGAATACACTTAAAGGATTTGCATTTTGAAGACACTTAAAGGATTTGCATTGTGAAGAAACTTAAAGGATTTGCATTGTGAAGACACTTGAAGGAATTACATTGTGAAGACACTTAAAGGATTTGCATAGTAAAGACATTTAAAGGATTTGCATTGTGAAGACACTTAAAGGATTTGCATAGTGAAGACACTTAAAGGATTTGCATTGTGAATACACTTAAAGGTTTTGCATTGTGAAGACACTTAAAGGATTTGCATTGTGAAGACACTAAAAGGATTTGCATTGTGAAGACACTTAAAGGATTTGCATAGTGAAGACACATAGTGAAGACACTTAAAGGATTTACATTGTGAATACACTTAAAGGATTTGCAGAGTGAAGACACTTAAAGGATTTGCATTGTGAAGACACTTAAAGGATCTGCATAGTGAAGACACTTAAAGGATTTGTATTGTGAAGACACTTAAAGGATTTGCATAGTGAAGACATTTAAAGGATTTGCATAGTGAAGACACATACTTTGTTCACAAAGTTCTTAGATTAAGTGATCATTTGTAAACTTTGTGAGTGATTAGGTAAAATTTACACATTGATAAATACCCATCCATGATCATTTAATTCTTATAATTCCAATTTACTTCCTTTTTAAAATCAGATCAGCAGATTTAATCAACAAAACATTCACTTTTATATACTTCTAAGTTTTCTTTCAATAGCCTCTTAACTGCGATAGAATACATAACCCTAACTTTGTTAGCCAAGATTCATAAATTCTTTATACAGATACAGGGTAGAATGTCAGAGCGGGTCATGCTAGTGATATATTGTTATGATCACAATTTTAATATATAAAAAATGGTTGTTGTGGTTAAACCTGGATATTCCTTTTTTAAAACTTACACTTGCATATGGCATGTTTTGTTATAGCAAAATCATTGTTACTTTCTATGCATTTCAATCTTTCAAAAGCAAGATCATGTCCAATTTTTGTGAGATCC
Source organism: Potamilus streckersoni (assembly GCA_016746295.1). NCBI lineage: Eukaryota > Metazoa > Mollusca > Bivalvia > Unionida > Unionidae > Potamilus > Potamilus streckersoni. The sequence continues at coordinate 4,317,084 of JAEAOA010000708.1, forward strand.
CTTGGTTGACATATGACCCTGACCTTTAATAACTGCTGCTAGAACATGTTGAGGTGATATGAAATAATTTTCAAAAATTGGCTTTTAAAGCCTGCCGTATACCTCCTTCAGCAAAAAGGGTGAGTGTTTAAGTGTGGGAAGGTCTGTGCATTTACATTGTTTTAACTTCTAATGGTCAATTTTAATCTGTGACTTATCATTTTAATCTGAAATCACAGGAATGGGTGGGTGTGAGCTTGTTGTTATGATTAGGGTGTAAGGCATTGATATAGATAAAACTTCACATCAAATGATCTGGAAACAGGTACCAAAAGTAGTCTGCAAAATTTATCATTGTGTAAAAAATTCCAGATCTGTATCATGTGACCCTTTACATCCAATCAAAATGTAGAAAACACAGTCAATTCATAAAAATTGGAATTATTCTGTGAAAAGCTACACAGTGCCTATACTGCTATGGTCATAGGTCTTTTGAACTGTTTGTGCTGCAGTAAACCTGCATTAAATAGTTTTACTTTTTGGAGTCATCTTTTCACACTGCTTTTACTGCAGTACTACTGTCTTAATTCATCTGTTTGTGGAGTTGTCTTTTCACATCGTTTGTACTGCAGTTGAACTATCTTAAATCATCTGTCTGTGAAATTGCAATACCTTTTTTAGTTGGGATGACAAGGTTCTAAAAAAATGTTTACTGTGTCATCTTTTTCACAGTTAATTTTTGAAGAAGCAGTCTGTTTTTCTTGTGAAGTTGCAGTGAATATTTTCAAGTAAAAGTGGTGTTTATCTCTTTCCATTTGCTCCATTTTCCCACTGCTGCTGAATAAATTCCTTATTGGTTACAATGTTGTTTATTCGAGTCTTTTCAACATAAAATTGTTTTATTCGAGTCTTTTCCACCTAAAATTTTTTGACACCCCTCCTCACCCGATGTCGTAGACTATAATAACTGACTTTTTTAAAAAAATAGTTGTCTTCATTTACGTGATGTCATGTTAATTTTGTAATGATTTATTCGGATGTTGCTATCTGTATGCAATTTAGTTATGCAGATGAAACATTTGTAGAGTGGACGAAAAGCCTTCGTAAGGGAAGCAACAAGTGTGTCGTCACATGCTTTTCGGACTTTGGTACCCTGCTTTGTTCTATTTTTAGCCAATGCTGACCCTGTGATCTTGACAATTACGACTGGTTATAATCATCAATGTTGCAATTGAAAGACTGAAAAATATTTTTTTTCTGCATTTAAACCAGATGCCAGTATTATTTAAAGGCAGCGATTGTCACGTGATTCATTAATCGCAGTCTGGTACCCTATTAGTTTTACATTTATTAACACTAAGTGAGAGAAGATACGTATGCTTATTTGACGTGAATAATAGGACCTCGCGGCCGTTGGAATTTGTTAACTTAACAATTATTGCCAATAGTAATATTCACTAATCAAAGGAAGCAAACAAATTCAACATCTTACAAAGGCTATAAAACCATTTTCCCGCCGATTTTTGTATTGCCCATCAATACTGCCACTTCTCGGCTGTTACTACTATTAAGAAGTGTAATCTTAACAATTATCAGTGGCTAAACCAGACATTTTACGATAACACGCAGAAACGATGGTTGGATTACATGTACTTACCTTTTTGTATGGATTAAAATTTTAGTCTTTCTCGGCTTTAGGGAATAAATGTCATTTCTCGTGAGGTGTAAATGATAACATTAACCTTAGTGGCACACGTTCTTCTTTCGAGAACGAAAACCTGACATCGGAAAACTGAAATTGGATTACTTAACACACGCTAGGAATAAACTTTGTTCTGGATACCTATTACAAAATAAAATGCGGCCGCTTGTGAGGGGTAAATTTTATATTTTTGCACAAATATGCTGGCCGCTGGTCGCGTTAGCCAGGTGGTCTTTCGAGAGGGGTAATTTTGAACACAAATTCATCTGTGCCTTCGGATTCTGGCCGTAAGTAGCTGGTGGCCGCTGGTGAGGGGGGCCGTTCAAGAGGGGGACTACTGTAATCATATTCAATGAATAATAATAATAATAATAATAATATTAATAATAATAATAATCATATTCAGTGCATGGTATTTGTTCAAAAACCAATTTCAAAAGGTGAACCTTACCTGTGTATCAAGAGTCTGCATGTACAACAACCAGTTTTGCTTTTTTCAATGGGTGAACTTTATTGACAGGTGAGTGTGTGTGTGGTGTTATCATATATATGCACACACACACATAAGAACACATAATGGTGTGAAACATTATTATAACTGGTTCTTACTAGGAAAGAACTACAATTAAGTGAAACAAATTAATTAACAATAAGAAAATAATTTTTGCCACTGAACAGGGGTTATAATCACATCCAAATGTTATGTGAGATGCATAAAATTATACATGGTTTGGTATAATATAATTTCAAGCTGTGAGAGATAAAATACCTTGGTATAACTTTGATTACAACAAAATTAGGGCTGTTCCATTAAAACATACTTCCCAGCGGTGGAAAGGCACTATCACAATCAACTAACCCACAACAGAAGCAATTAAAAAAAAAATTATGATCCACCGTCAGATGTGTTAACACAGCCAGATACATAAGTATATTTATTTTTAAATAATTTCTGGCTATGGATTAGTGGGTGGTAGAAGCGATTTTAATATTAAATTGGGGACAGAAATGATTAAAATGAGTTAGCTGGAAGTAATCAACTGAATTCTTATAGATCTTATGTTTGTTTGTCTGTCAGCCATGTATGTCTCTGATACTGGGAAATCACAATTTTTTTTGGTGGCTTATTATTTGTAGATGTCATTGATCAGTCCCTTAACTTCTAATTTAATGTCCATGAATATAGATTTTACATTAGGGATTTCTATTCTAATACAGAAATTATGAATTTGTATCCTTACTAAACTGTGTATTTACTAAAGTGATCACTATGTTTTGCTATTATACTTTGTTCTCAGGCATGCTGCTTTTGATGAGAATAATAGTTAAATCTTGTATTGCTGTAAATGTTTGGTCAGATGCTATAATTCCCTTCTTTTTTTTCAAGAAATGTTTTGGTAAACTTATAAATGATTTGTCAGAAAAAATCATTAATGCCTGTGGATGTCGTATTATTTCTGCCTATTTGTACACTATATTATTTCTTGTAAGGGATCATCCATAAAGGACGTCCACAAAGATGGGGGGAGTGGGTATTCAAATGTGGACAAGGAGGAGGGGGTTTAAAAGACCTTGTGGGCATCTACACGCTAGTATTTTTTGTTTTGATATTCTGTGTTGAATAGCTGCTTTATGCCTACTGCATGTATTCCAGTATGTTTTGTCCTTTATGGGTTATACCTAAGTATAAATTATTTGTTAATTTCAATTTGTATGATCTGTGTCACATAATATATATATATATATATATATATATATATATATATATATATATATATATATATATAAATGGGTTGGCATTAATACATAGGTCTAGCCCCAGTGCCTGAGGTTGATTACATAGCCCACATATCAGCCCTACTAGATGGGGATGTCAACAGCTGGGGGGAGGAGGAGGTAAAGCACATGTGAACAAAATCAGACAAGGGGAGAGGGATGTAGGAAAATAGACGTTCTTTATGGACATTCAATAAGAATATATATTTTAGTTACTGACGTCTTATTTTTATACTTTGTTGCAAGACAAACACAGTTGTTTAAAAAAAGAAATATAGCAAGTCAAACATTTTTATATCATAAATTTATTTTTAAAAATGGATGAAAGTCAAGGAATCATTTTTTCTAAGAGTATTCATAAAATCAGTGTCATTGTTGTTAACTGTATTTTCAACAGCATCATCATCATCACTGATGGCCTAGCAGTAACATTCTGCACTTTTAATCCAGTTGTCACAGGTTCTATCTCCCACTTCTAGTTTTTCATACGAGACTTATACATATGGTCTGAGGGGCTTTTTTGGCAGAGTATAAGATGCTTGTCTTGTGATACAGATCTGAGGGGCTTCCAAGGCAGAGTGGTACAAGATGCTTGTCATGTGATTACTTGCCTTGACCAATGTGTAAATGAGAATGTTGCTAGTTACTTGTGGAAGGTCAGTGGTTCTACATAAGTGGTGACTGGTGTTTGGTGTCTCAAAAGTACTTAGATTTTTTTCAGCAGTAAAATACCTGAGATCACTTGCACATCTCACAAATCATTTTTGCCACAGTTGTATAAGTTTATAAACTTTGACTCTAGTAATTTTTGTAGACCTTTGTATATTGTCAATTATGCCTTTCTGACAGTTACCTAAATGTCTTCATCAGTTGGTACAAATGGATTTTTCATGGTAAACATATGAAATGGAGAAGTCTTGAGCAATCCTGCATCACATGCTGCCAAAAAGTTTACATTTTAGCTCACCTAAAGTTTCTCTAGCAATGTCAATTGTTCCAACCAGAACTGTTATCACTAATTCAAGCTATATTCACAGATATCTTGGGATGTGCATCTGTAATAAATATTTGTAAAAAGGTATGTTTTTCAATGATGCATTTGAACTCAGCCACAACCAGAATCAACAAAACAATAAATGAAATTATTCATATCTCTCAGGCAGAAGTAGTATATGTAGTGTATAATCATAATCTGCCAAAAGATTTTTCAATCTTTAAATTTGACCGATTTTTTTCCAATCATACTGATTCAGTGGACATATTCACCAGAATGGACAGAATGAGACTGAAACAGATATAACCAGAAGGTTAAAATCGATTTGAGTAGCTAAATTGATGTGGCTTAGTTAACTATACACCCATTATTGTCTTCCATTTGATGTAATTTCTTACTGCAGCTGAGAAAATAATGTTGCACACCTCAAAAATGAGGCACACTTCTACTCATTACTGTTGTTATTATAATTCTCCATTCTAGCCTGTTCTTATGATCTTGTTCCCCCCCCACATACTGTTTGTCTTGTTTATGATATGTATCTAAATTTGCCACTTACTTTTTCTACTACTATACTGTTTGTGAATATGCATATCCATAAGAAAACCAATGGGAAGACTAAATCCAAAATAGAAAACCTCTACAGTTCGAATGTATTCTGCTTGGATTCCATGCTTTTGCACAAAACTCAAAGTTCAAGACTCGCTGTACTAATTCAGTTCCAATTGCAAAAATAACTTAAACTTAAATAACTTAAAATTTTGAGTGCTCATTATCACATTTGTATCAGCATAGACACATCTATGAAGACAGCTTTTGTGAAAAGAAAACCATAACAGCTGCACCATTTTCTGGATTGACACAAATATAAAATGTGTGCTTTCAATACTACACAGAAAATTCAGTTGCTGATTTCAGTAATGAGTCTTCCAAAGTCAGGTTGGTAAAGTGACCGAAATTATGTTAATAAAACAATGTTCCTGACTTTTATCAGTTACATGTAGGACAAGCTCTCAAAAGATCCATTTCACTAAAATCTTACTTTCATTATCAACCAGTAAGGGACCTTGTGTACTCTATTTTATTTTCACCGATTTATAGTATGGTTCTCGTTCTTTCATATCTGTAGAAATGCTAGTCCTTCAACAAATCTCAATGGTTGTATGCCTTTTTCGACCATTCTGACTGGAAACACTATAAGATAATGTTCAAGGAACAGAAATACCATGGGATAAACAGCAACCAATAAAATCAAATAAAATGGTCATGTTATCTACCCTGTGGGAATGTGGCCAGGATTTCAGGATTTGATCAAAGTTTTGTGTATGCATGTTTGTGTGATCTCCAATGAGGAAGTGGTGGCAGAAGGAATAGCCATTGTTAAATATCTCCCTAATACTTAAATATCCCACTCTTTCTTACTGTTCCACTCTATTAAGGCTCTACTGAAAGCAAAATACTCATAGAGATGTCATCTCTAGTTGTATAGTGATTATTACTGAGATGTCACTGGGCATGGTCACATGGTTGTGGTGGGGTCTTGGTTGGTATGGCAGAAGACCATAGGCTTTCTCCATATTTTACAGCTAATTATGAGATTGTCAAAAGAATTAAAATTTTTCTAACAATTAAGTTGGGTCAGATTATATAGTTGATTCATAGTCAATGAATAGGCTTTAAAATTGATGTGTTTATTTTGTAGACATGTACCTCCATCACATTAAAGATTTGAATAGACCAAAGGTGAAATTTATTTAATGTGAGACTTTAATACCAAAACTCATAGATTCAGTATGTTTTGGGTTAAATAATAAATTTCTTCCCAAACAACTAAATCTGGTGCAGATTATATTGTTTTTTTTTAATGATACTGAGAATTATTGACGTGTAAAAATTGCAAAAGAAACGAACAACATCAGATCAGGAAATTTATACCACTTGGGAAAAACTGATAGGAATATGCAGAAATAATGACAGTATTATTTAAATGGAAGATGTGGTTACAATATGAGTAAGGGTTCTTTAACTCTTTTACAACTATTCTGTTGTTTCTAACAACACTGTAATATGGCAACAATCTTTGCACATATGAAGTTGACCCACTTTATACTTTAGTCTCTTGCTAATTAATAGTTTTAGATTTTATATCTATGCACATTTTACTTTTATCTCACCTTTAACACATGATCACAAATATTTTGATTGTAAGACAATATTAGTTACAATGTTATTAAAAGTATTAGTACCAGTAAAACTAAAGGAGATGGTACAAAAAGAATCAGGATGAAACAGATTGGTAGTGTAGTAAAGACTCCATATATCAGAATGACATCAAATATTTTTTCATCAATTTCATCATTAGTTAATAACTACTGCTTCAAAATGTTATGTACTTGATAATAGTAATACAATTTGTAACACAAATACCAAATGATGGCATGGAACGAAGTGCAAAAAGGTCTGCAGAAAATATCATCACCCTCAAAATATACATAGGAATAACCAAACACAAACAGGTCAAATTTTATCCCTCTTGCTAAGAGTTTACACAGTTCAATTTCTTATGCTTAATGTCATTTAATTTTTGCATATAGAAAGCATGTACTTCATTTGGTAATACATCTGCATGATGTGAAAGTTAGTCTTGTTATTCTTTTGTTGCCATAGTGGTTCTGCCAACTATACTAGATTTACACACACAGTTAATTATGTTGTATGGGGATTCTCTGATGTTCACTATGAGCATTAATATGTTGATTGTTTCTAAATATGATCCTCCTTGTCTGTGTACAAATATTATTCTGTACTGAGAACTCCCTTTCACTGTCTCCTGTCTGAAGTGCATATGCATAACTAGCCTGAACAAGTTACTGTTCTTTATGGTTGTGTAATTTTCAACATCTCACATGTATGGCCCCAAGGCCATGGGTATTTTCTTCGATATCTGTTCCAAAAAGAATAGTTTTCACTAACATGAACTCTGCCAAAGATTCACTTCCATGAATCAGTGTTTTACCGCCTCTTATGTAAGGTTTATTTTCTATTCCATAATAGTGTATTAGTGTTTTAAGTCCAACATTCCCAGAGTCTGCTTGTTCCGACAAGAGTATCTTTAATAAATATAACCGGCATTCTGTGATCCAACATTTACATCGGACTCGCGCTCAACATCAATTTTGTGCTCAAAATCACACACTGGTATTTCCAGTGACATTTTCCCAATGTCCAACAGACTGATATACATAAAATTCATTGTCATCATAGCTATTACCAGCCAGTTTTTGCCGACTGAAAAAGTCATCTGACGACAAACCCTGTTGTGATTCAGCCATTTTGGTTTCCTGTGTGGCTCTTATTTGGAACACACATTTGTAAAACTAACGTAATGAAAGTAAGTTTAAAACTCCTATAAATGCTTGTTCCAGGGCCAATGAACCAATCAAAGTTACTTTAACAGCCGTTCATGTCAAACCGATGTATCCAGCTACTATATTTTAACATTTGCCTTCCTGAATTTTGTCGCATCAAGCACTGCTACACTGCTACTGACAGTGAGAATTACGTCACGAAATGCACTTTTAAAGTTGAATAAAAATTGCATACTGAGAGAAAGCACGTTTTATATCCATAATGTTGACATAATTTGCGGAACATGTATTACTGATTTAAAAGTATGCAAATTCATACAAGTTAGGTGCACTCACGTGTACTGGCACCATTTTCCGAACCACCATTTTAGTCACTTTAGACCGTTAAGAGGGGGTTAGATGTGATTTTAAATATATATTCGTTTTTTTTTTCCTGACAACCCCACCAGCAATTTCTGATTTTGTTAACACAACCCAAACAGAAGCGATTTTCTTAATCAACCTCCCATGGTCAGAATCAAAATAGTTTGAAACACAACCTCCTACAAAAGTTTTTATGAAGTGCCATCCTGGGGGGGAATATATGTTTTATTGGAACAGCCCTTAGTGTATCTGACCCTTGATGAAAAGCAATTAGACTGCTGCACTGAAAACGGTGTATAAGTGACTTTCATGAAAATTATCAAGACTATTTAAAGTGTTTTATCAGTCCTTTCATGAAACACACTGCTGCAATTAAGAAATTCTACTATTAAGTTGTATCAGACATGAAAAGCAACTGGATTAAGACCACAATTCTTGACTTTTACTGTTTGCAAATTTGTTTTTCATACTTAAAAAAGGAGAAGCTACTCAATCTTAGAAACAAATGTATTACATTACCTAAATGTATTACATTATAGCTTATTTAGAATCGGTTACTTACATCAAACTTTTCTTGTATCCATAATTCCTTTACCAGAAACTTTTCTTTTTCTGAATCTTCTAATGCCTTCAAATTAAAAAACAATCAGATATGGTCACATAAGCTAGATTTTTAATTTTAAATTTTCAATTAACATAAACTAATAAAAAGCAAATACATGATAATAATAATAAAAATTGCTTTTTTTTTACCAATTATTTATTGGTTTCTTGTAGTATGGGCACTTTCCCAAACATGAGTGATCACATAAGTACTTAATGTTTCATATGAAAATATTCTGCACCAATTAATAAACAAATTGTAAATTATCAAATAATGGATGGATGTCAAATCAGGATGCTGCCAGTATAATATGTGGGCAAAAGGAAAAAAGCAATAATGACCAAAACATGCATGAAAATAAAGGTATACTGATTGTTACACTTTGCCTTTTTAAGTTTGGATGCAGGGTTAAAAGAAAACAAGTAGAACATGTCAGAAGTATATAAAACACAGCTATCCCAACCAAATTTTTTCATGTACACTGATGGTTTTAAGGTCAAACATAGTAGTTGTTCAATTGACAGCAATTTACTGCTGACAAAATGTTCCATATCCATACATGCCAACACCTGGCAAGGAAAAATCGTAATCCAAGTGGACAAAAAGAGTAATCTGAGCAGAAAAAGCATAATCCACATATAACATAATAAAAATGCGCATATGTACAAAACACATGCATATTTTCTGCAATTTTGGCATCAGGAAGTGTCCGTTTTGAACAAACGACTAAAGCTGTAATATATCACTAGTTGTAGTCAGTATTCTATTAAGAGTTTTGTAAATAATGCCCCTGCATTTATAAAATTCATTTCCACAATTTAGTTCTGCAGTAAAAAAAAGAAATTACCTTAGTATTGGAGTTAGCAAACCAAGCTAATTCAAGGTGTCTTTGTCTTACACTATGACCAATATTAAAATCCTTTCCTCACAGCCTGCAATGGGCGTGAAGCTACCCTAGCACGGCACTTTATTGAGTTATTCTGAGTCGTTTTTTCAGGTTTTTTTTCTTTTTAATCCATCTGTGAAATCATTTGAGAAAGTTTTTGTTGCATTTGACACATCAACTAGAATAAATAGAATGACTTTAACCCCCAATTTCCAACAGAATGGTTCAGTACCTCACATTATTTTTAATGAAGAGTATGTGAGCAAAGATTAAAAATTATAAACCAGTCTGTTATGTCCTAAGCTGGACAGCTGCAATACATGGAAACATAGGTCTTCTTGGAAATAGGGCAGTTGCTACAAATAGAACATAAAATGGAAACACTAAGGAAAGTCAAAGCTAGTCTATAGACGTGTACATCTATATCATATTTACTCATAAACCATCTTTTCTAGAATATGTTTTGTGCAATCAGTGGGATGTTAATAAAAATGAGAGAAAAAATTATTAATTTTTTTGGGAGAAGGATATACAGAAAAAGCATAATCCAAGTACATTTACACGAAGGCGTAATTTAGTGAAAAAAAGCGTAATGATTATGCCAAAAGTGTAATGGTTGGCATGCATGCATATCTGCCTCCATATGTGCATTTTTAAGGATCTATGCCATCAGCTGAGGATGACTGCACACTGTTGGTTACTTATAGGCTGTAAGCCAGATAATCATATTATGAATTACTGGTCATTTATAGGCTGTAAGAAAGATAATCACATTAGGAATTACTGGTAATTTATAGGCTGTGTAAGCCAGATAATTACATTATGTATTAGACTGGTAATTTATAGGCTGTGTAAGCCAGATAATCACATTATGTATTAGACTGGTCATTTATAGGCTGTGTAAGCCAGATAATCACATTATGTATTAGACTGGTCATTTATAGGCTGTGTAGGCCAGATAATCACATTATGAATCAGACTGATCACTTACAGACTGAAAGCCAGATAATCACAAGTATTAGACTGGTCACTTAAGGCTGTAAGCCAGATAATCACATTATGTATTAGACTGGTCACTTAAGGCTGTAAGCCAGATAATCACATTATGTATTAGACTGGTCACTTAAGGCTGTAAGCCAGATAATCACATTATGTTGCTGTTGTTGTTGCTTTTGGGTTTAATGCCATTTCTCGGTGCGAGATAGGTTACATGTATGGTGGCCAATATAAATGGTGGAGGCAGAGCCCCAGAAAAGCCCGGTAAGAACAGCAACCCATGGGAAGCAACTAGCAGCTTTCCTACATAGGCTGAGTTAAAGATTCAAACCCATATGGACAGATGGCATTGATCGGTAAAGTCGAATATTTTAGACTACTCATCCACCAGGCCCCTAATTGCATTATAAGGGCCACTTACAGGTAATCACATGCAAAGATGAAGACATAATGTAGGAGACACAAGTGAAAAGGAATAATGAGGCAAATTTGAATGCATCTGCCAAATGCTTTCAACATAATACAGTAATGCATAGTACATATTTGTAATTAAGTGCTGATGTCATCTTCAAGCTGTTGCATTAAGATTCAGAAGGTTGTCCAAGGGAAACAAGATAATAATTTTCACTCAGATTTAGCTGCATATACAATGTTTTAGTTGCAACGTATAATAACACAGTAAAGATCGTGCCAGTTAAGGTTGGGATGTAGCAATTGTGAAATAAGTTTGTGGATCTGGGTAACCTTTTATCAAAGTATGTGTTGTAGTTAACATGTGATAGCATGCATAAAGAAACAGGCCACAGACTTGCACATTATTCTGTATCTTTTGTTGTGACCTTGACCTTCAGGCAAAGATATGACTAAATGTATTAGACACTGTCATGTTATATATGTAAAATTTTAAATTTTCATTAAAATATTTTCACTGGTTTAAAAGTTGGTCAGAGTGCCAAGACCCTGACCCATGATGAAGGCAAATGGCTACAGTATTTGACATACTATGTAGTCCTCATACACAACTGGTTCAAGTTTAATTAAAATATCTTCAGTGATTGAGAAGTTATAGGAAAGGACACAAATCAGACAATTGCATTTTCCTTGGTGATGTCCTTGACCTGATGCAACAAAAATGTCATTTTTAAAGTAAAGGAGATCCAAAAATAAGTTTCAACAGAAACCTCCAAAAATTCATCCTTCAAGGTGACATTTTTGCTTTCTTAAGACAATGTTATAGATCCAGTCAAACTTTTGATGCTTTGTTATGAAGATTCTCCTCCTGAAATCTGGATCTGTACGATGCTTAAGATTGCTATGGAAGCTTTCTTTCTGCAGGCAAAAAGAAAACCTGGCAAATGTCTCACTGGCTTACCTTCAATAATGTATCAACCAATGAATATGATTTGTAGAAACATAAATAAAATCAAAAAACCAAGTAAATGTGATACCTTGTATCTTAGCATGTTTATGCAGACGACACATGAACCAATTTGTTCCTTAAATTGTGATCACTGAAAGCCACTTAAGTGAGGTCACTTACATCAAACTGTTTTTGATTAATCTTCATAAATTTCCTAATGAGGTATTGTTTTTCCTTCTCTCCATATTCCTCCTTTTTAATGTTAAACTTCCAGATCCACTGTAAGTACCACTTGATATACATGGCTATATGATATGGGCACAAAATGAGCTGTAGCCATAAGATGTCTGTGTATTGGGGCTTACTGTAACCACCCCTGAAATGAAAATATATTGGTTTGTAAAGTACATGTTAACATGCTGCTACTTCTAGAAATTTCCATGCAAGGGATCGATGAGCATTCAATGATGGGGTGAGGTGTTTAAAAGTTCATTTTAAAGACATCAATGAATTTTACATTGGACTTGTGATCAAACATGCTTTGAACATCTGTTTACCCCTACAAGCCATGTTTACTGAGAAGCCTTTTAACTTCTCCCCTCCCCTCATCAAATTTCTATAATAGCCCTAAATTATGAAATTAACGGATGAAGGAATATGAATCATGGATGGACAATCAGGGAGATGGAGATGAATATGTCAGTATCCTACTTCATTTCTGCATGGTGCATACAAGTTCCTTTCAGAATTTTTAATATGCCTAAAAACTGTCACATTTATTATCAGTACTATACAAACTAACAAAGCTTTGAAAAAAAGCACAAAAAGAAACTAAGTGGTATACTGGATAATGCAACTGAGCACAGTACAGACAATTACTGTTATAATGTAGGCTTCATTGGAATGGTTGTTGTTGTTGTTGTTGTTGTGGGGCTTAATGCCGTTTTTCAGCACATGATAGGCTATACATGGTGGCCAATATTAATGGTGGAGGAAGAAACCAGGAAATCCACAGAAAGAACCACCGACTTACAAGAAGCTACTGGCAAGCTTTCTCACATATCCGCATTCACTGAATCTTAGATTCAAACCCATGAAGACAGAGGTGAGATGGCAGTGATCCGTAATGGAGAGCACTTCAGACCACGCGGCCTCTCAATGGAATGGAACTGTTATAAAGATTGAAAAATACATTGCCCAATTTGATTGTGAGTGTTCAGTTTTTTTTGTCTCCAGCAAAGCAACAACAATGAGAAACCAAAAGATCAGAGTTACACTGGACTGTGGGTCCAGCCTAATAGTCCTCTGAAGTGTGAAAATCTTGTAAACTATTTACAAATGAAAATTACTGTATGCCAAACTGACACATACATGCACACGAACAACTTTTCTTCACATAATTATTGGAGAAATTACCATGTTATTCATGTATGTCAGTATTACAGATGTGATATGGCATAGGAACCAGACTGATTCAAACCCTATAGACATGTGCAATTTTGATAAATCAGATGTGAGATGGCATAGGAACCAGACTGGTTCAAACCCTATAGAGGTGTGCAAATTTAATAAATCAGATGTGATATTGCATGGGAACAAGACTAGTTCAAACCCTCTAGAGGTGTGCAATTTTAATAAATCAGACGCATGCAAACATTACTAATGCATGTGACACAATTTAGTACAGCTTTTCCTTCAATTTAAAGAAATAAACTCATTCTTTAGGAAAACATGTAAATTATTTTGTTATATTGTAACTGATCATGTGCTGTTTACTAAGCTGACTACATAGCTAGTGCACAAGTCCCCTGAAGGGACTGACATCATTTCTTCTTTTTACCAAGTATTAAAACAATCTCTGGTTTTACTGAATGAGAAGGTTATCACATTGGCCACTGTAGCAGCCATAGTGGACATAAGATTTGAAAAATTTTCATTTAGGATCATCATTATAAGACCTTTAGTGACAACCTCATGTCAAATATGACCATCCATTCAAAAGCAAAAAGAAAGGTTTTCAAGATTCCTGTCATGGAAGCCATAATTGTTCTAAGACTGTGACCAATGAGAAATCATAAAGAGACTTTCGGTAAAAACCCAATGTCGATATGATTATAAATTCAGTAGAAGTTACAACAGCAAGATGGTCAACATGGTGGCCATATTGGATGTCAATCAGCATAATTTTCATTTTAGGTCAAACAAGACACAATAAAGTCTTCAGGCAAAAACTCCATGTCAACAAGCATTTCAAGATGGCTGCTATATTTGAGACCAGATTGGCATGGTTTCTTTTATTTAGAATCAAGTAACTATTATGACCATTCTGGTTAGGAGTAGCAAAAAGCATGATTTTCTTGAAGGCTGTCATAGTGGCCATACTAAATGTCAGATCCACACTGTTTTCATTTAGGATGAACCAGGCATCACAAAAAGTCTTTAAGAAAAAACCCATGTTGACATGACCTTAATTTCTGGAGTAAAATAAGAGTTTCAAGATGTGGCAGTACAGGATGTTTCATAGGTACCACTTTTATTTAGAATCTTCAAAATATCATAAGAAGTCTTCTGGTGAAAATCCATGTTAATCCATACATGCCAACACCTGGCAAGGAAAAAGCTAATCCAAGTGGACAAAAGGAGTAATCTGAGCAGAAAAAGCGTAATCCTCATATAACATAATAAAATTCAATGTGCATATGTACAAAACACATGCATATTTTCTGCAATTTTGGCATCAGGAATCATCCGTTTGAACAAAGGACCAAAGCTGTATTATACCAGGTTTGTAGTCAGTATTTTATTAAGAGCTCTGTAAATAATGCCCATGCATTTATAAAATTTGTTTCCACAATTTAGTTCTGCTGTAAAAAAGAAGTTACCTTAGTAATGGAGTTAGCAAAACAAGCTAATTCAAGGCGTCTTTGTTTTACACTATGACCAATATTAAAATCCTTTCCACACAGCCTGCAATGTTTGTGAAGCTACCCTAGAATGGCACTCTATTGTGTTATTTATGTATTCATCTCTGAGTAGTTTTTCCATTTTTTTCTTTCAAATCCATCCGTGCAATCATTTGAGAAACATTTTTGCTGTAACATACGCGTCAACTACAATAAACAGGATGACTTTTACTGCCAAATTCCTATAAAAATTGTTCAGTACCACACATTATTTTCAATGAAGAATATGTGAGCAGAGATTAAAAATTAGAAAACCAGCCTGTTATGTCCTAAGCCACAAAGCTGCTATAAATAGAAACAGGGGTCTTCTTGGAAATAGGACAGCTGCTATAAATAGAATATAACACTAAGGAAAGTCACAGCTTGTCTATAGACAAGTGTACTTTTATGTCATAGTTACTTAGAAGATGTCTTTTATAGAATATGTTTTGAGTGCGATTAGTGGGATGTTAATAAAAATGAGATAACAAATTATTAAGTTTTTGGGAGCAGGGTAAACCAAAAAAGCATAATCCAAGTACATTTATGTGCAAGATGTAAATGAGTGACAAAAACGTGCAATGATTACGCCAAAAGCGTAATGGTTGGTGTGTATGTTAATCTGTCTTTCCATTCTGGTAAAACAGAAACTGGCACAATTTTCATTCAGACCAACTAGACATCATACAAGCTCTTTTGGTGAAAACCACATATTGATTGATATCAGCTTCCATTCAAGAGGATAAAAAGGTATCTAAGACAGCCACTACAGTTATCACATTTACTGTTCAATCAGCATCTTTTTCACTTACAACCAACTACACCTGGGGTGAATATGTGTGTAAAGTTTCATGGCAATCCTAAAAGAAGTTTATTAGTAGTAATAAGAAACGTACTAATGGACAGATGATGGACAATGGAAAAACAACAGGCAATTGTATAGGTGCTTCTGATCAATGACTGATGATGGACAATGGAAAAACAACAGGCAATTGTATAGGTGCTTCTGATCAATGACTGATGATGGACAATAGAAAAACAATAGGCAATTGTATGGGTGCTTCTGATCAATGACAGATGATGGACAATGGAAAAACAACAGGCAATTGTATAGGTGCGTCTAATCAATGACAGATGATGGACAATGGAAAAACAACATACAATTGTATATGTGCTTCAGATCAATGACTGATGATGAACAATGGAAAAACAACAGGCAATTGTATGGGTGCTTCTGATCAATGACTGATGATGGACAATGGAAAAACAACAGGCAATTGTATAGGTGCTTCTGATCAATGACAGATGACGGACAATGGAACAACTACAGGCAATTGTATAGGTGCTTCTGATCAATGACAGATGATGGACAATTTAAAAACAACAGGCAATTGTATAGGTTCTTCTGATCAATGACTGATGATGGACAATGGAACAACTACAGGCAATTGTATGGGTGCTTCTGATCAATGACAGATGATGAACAATGGAACAACTACAGGCAATTGTATGGGTGCTTCTGATCAATGACTGATGATGGACAATTGAAAAACACCAGGCAATTGTATAGGTGCTTCTGATCAATGACTGATGATGGACAATGGAACAACTACAGGCAATTGTATGGGTGCTTCTGATCAATGACTGATGATGGACAATTGAAAAACAACATACAATTGTATATGTGCTTCAGATCAATGACTGATGATGGACAATGGAAAAACAACAGGCAATTGTATAGGTGCTTCAGATCAATGACTGATGATGGACAATGGAAAAACAACATACAATTGTATATGTGCTTCAGATCAATGACTGATGATGGACAATGGAAAAACAATAGGCAATTGTATAGGTGCTTCTGATCAATGACAGATGATGGACAATGGAAAAATAACAGGCAATTGTATAGGTGCTTCTGATCAATGACTGATGATGGACAATGGAAAAACAACAGGCAATTGTATAGGTGCTTCTGATCAATGACAGATGATAGACAATGGAAAAACAACAGGCAACTGTATAGGTGCTTCTGATCATTGACTGATGATGGACAATGGAAAAACAACAGGCAATTGTATAGGTGCTTCTGATCAATGACAGATGATGGACAATAGAAAAACAACAGGCAATTGTTTGGGTGCTTCTGATCAATGACAGATGATGGACAATGGAAAAACAATAGGCAATTGTATAGGTGCTTCTGATCAATGACTGATGATGGACAATGGAAAAACAACAGGCAATTGTATATGTGCTTCAGATCAATGACTGATGATGGACAATGAAAAAACAACAGGCAAATGTATGGGTGCTTCTGATCAATGACAGATGATGGACAATGGAAAAACAACAGGCAATTGTATGGGTGCTTCTGATCAATGACTGATGATGGACAATGGAAAAACAACACACAATTGTATATGTGCTTCAGATCAATGACTGATGATGGACAATGGAAAAACAACATACAATTGCATATGTGCTTCTGATCAATGACTAATGATGGACAATGGAAAAACAACATACAATT
Organism: Potamilus streckersoni; assembly: GCA_016746295.1. Lineage (NCBI taxonomy): Eukaryota > Metazoa > Mollusca > Bivalvia > Unionida > Unionidae > Potamilus > Potamilus streckersoni. The sequence goes on from JAEAOA010000708.1 coordinate 4,334,587, forward strand.
GTATATGTGCTTCAGATCAATGACTGATGATGGATAATGGAAAAACAACAGGCAATTGTATGGGTGCTTCTGATCAATGACTGATGATGGACAATGGAAAAACAACACACAATTGTATATGTGCTTCAGATCTATGACTAATGATGGACAATGGAAAAACAACAGGCAATTGTATAGGTGATTCAGATCAATGACTAATGATGGACAATGGAAAAACAACAGGCAATTGTATAGGTGATTCAGATCAATGACTAATGATGGACAATGGAAAAACAACAGGCAATTGTATAGGTGATTCAGATCAATGACTAATGATGGACAATGGAAAAACAACAGGCAATTGTATAGGTGATTCAGATCAATGACTAATGATGGACAATGGAAAAACAACAGGCAATTGTATGGGTGATTCAGATCAATGACTGATGATGGACAATGGAAAAACAACAGGCAATTGTATAGGTGCTTCTGATCAATGACAGATGATGGACAATGGAAAAACAACATACAAATGTATATGTGCTTCTGATCAATGACTGATGATGGACAATGGAAAAACAACAGGCAATTGTATGGGTGCTTCTGATCAATGACTGATGATGGACAATGGAAAAACAACAGGCAATTGTATAGGTGCTTCTGATCAATGACAGATGATGGACAATGGAAAAACAACAGGCAATTGTATGGGTGCTTCTGATCAATGACAGATGATGGACAATGGAAAAACAACAGGCAATTGTATAGGTGCTTCTGATCAATGACTGATGATGGACAATGGAACAACTACAGGCAATTGTATAGGTGCTTCTGATCAATGACTGATGATGGACAATGGAAAAACAACAGGCAATTGTATAGGTGGTTCTGATCAATGACAGATGATGGACAATGGAAAAACAACAGGCAATTGTATATGTGCGTCTGATCAATGACTAATGATGGACAATGGAAAAATAACAGGCAATTGTATAGGTGCTTCTGATCAATGACTGATGATGGACAATGGAAAAACAACAGGCAATTGTATAGGTGCATCTGATCAATGACAGATGATGGACAATGGAAATACAACAGGCAATTGTATAGGTGGTTCTGATCAATGACTGATGATGGACAATGGAAAAACAACAGGCAATTGTATAGGTGCTTCTGATCAATTACAGATGATGGACAATGGGAAAACAACAGGCAATTGTATAGGTGGTTCTGATCAATGACAGATGATGGACAATGGAAAAACAACAGGCAATTGTTTGGGTGCTTCTGATCAATGACAGATGATGGACAATGGAAAAACAACAGGCAATTGTATAGGTGGTTCTTATTAATGACAGATGATGGACAATGGAAAAACAACAGGCAATTGTATAGGTGCTTCTGATCAATGACTGATGATGGACAATAGAAAAACAACAGGCAATTGTATAGGTGATTCAGATCAATGACTAATGATGGACAATGGAAAAATAACAGGCAATTGTATAGGTGCGTCTGATCAATGACAGATGATGGACAATGGAAAAACAACAGGCAATTGTATAGGTGCATCTGATCAATGACAGATGATGGACAATGGAACAACTACAGGCAATTGTATAGGTGCTTCTGATCAATGACAGATGATGGACAATGGAAAAACAACAGGCAATTGTATAGGTGCTTCTGATCAATGACAGATGATGGACAATGGAACAACTACAGGCAATTGTATAGGTGCTTCTGATCAATGACAGATGATGGACAATGGAAAAACAATAGGCAATTGTATAGGTGCTGCTGGTCAATGACAGATGATGGACAATGGAAAAATTACATACAAATGCATTGGTGCTTCTAATCAAAAGAGAAAATTCGTGAACCCTTACACTTCTACTCATTCCTCATTTCAGACAAACTATTTAGCTTTGGGAAATGTGTATTATTTTGATAAGAAAAGCAAAATATATGCATTTCAAAGGTTAGGGCCAGGTAATGCTGTCCCATTAACAGCTGTTGGCAATAATATCAGTTAACAGCAAGGAAATCTTTGCATCAAAAGAAACTCAACTTACGTGTGGGTGGGTAACAACAGTACCTTATATCCATCCTTTCTTCAACAATTTTTCTAATGATTGCTTCCTCTGCTTCTTTAACTTCCTCCTAAAATCAAAACTTTAATAGTTATCTAAATTTATTCTTAATTATTAACTTTTGTAACTTTCCTCTTTATGACAGTGGTAAAGCTCTGAATGAACAGAAAACTATCATCATAAAAACAGCATATGGTTTTCATTCAAAAGCTGTGTAATCTATTCATTGCACCTTCTTTATGAAGGTTTGACAATTTCCTCAGCTAACTCTTTGGAGACAAAAATGATTAAAATGAAAGAACACATTTAAATAATGTGATTCAACAAAGAAAAAATTGGATTCTTAATAGATAATTCAGCTCTAATGTCAAATCAAAGCATATAAAATAATTGTGACCTATTAGCCAGCAAAGGGATGGGGAAAAAAATTGCCCTGGCAAGGAAGGCAGCTGTTGAAGAGAGGTAATCTATAATAAATTCAATAATACGGGGAAGAAATTTTTTGTGAATTTACAGGTTGCTGTAAACCGTAATATTCAAGATCCAATGAACAATGGTCATTCTTTGGATAATACATCACTGATTCCAAATTCAAATAATGCCGAAAATGTAAATCCTAAAACCATGAATATTGGAATGTAGACAATTCCATTAATTAATTAATACAAAATGTGTGAATAGTATTACATTGCAAAAATTTCAAACAAACATATTACTTATGAAATTTAACTATAGTTTTGTGTAGTTGCTAATGTGATGGGCAGAAAATGCAAAATTTGCAACTTTGATTCATTTGCATATAGAAATGATAAATAAAGCATACATTTTATTGTATTAATAAATATCATAACTTTATTTAAAAGTTAATTAATGAAAATGTATCCAATCACTTTTTTTGTGCAAACAAAAACTGCCAGCAACAGAATAGAACTTAAATTGAAAATTTTTTTCTACATTTGTGTGATAGAATAATTTTTAACAAGGAAAGAAACTGTAATGCGGAGATTAGCTCATAACATTACATACAGAAACAAATACAGCAAAGACTTAATTTCTGAATTAACAGCATGATAACGGTCTTACTATGCAAAACCTAACTTCACTCTATTCTGATTAGATACTTATATGATGAATAAAAAAAAAAGCAGAAGTGGAAAAGTTTTGCATCTGATTTTCCTGATATCATATTTATCTATGTGATGAACAAGAATTTATCTGTTATGAACAAGATGAACAATATCAAGTCTCGTTAATCTGATATCATATTTCTATCAAGCCATCAATACTGATAACATAATCCGGTATTAATAATAAGAATGTTTTTGTGTCATTAACCCAATAACATGGTATCAATAATGACTACATAATCTGGTATTAATAGTGAGAATGTTTTTGTCTCATTAACCTGATCTCATGGGATCAATACTGACTAAATAATCTGGTAATAATAGTGAGAATGTTTTTGTCTCATTAACTGGATATCATGCGATCACTACTGACTACATAATCTGGTATTAATAGCGAGAATGTTTTTGTCTCATTAAACTGATATCATGGGATTAATACTGACTACATAATCTGGTATTAATAGTGAGAATGTTTTTGTCTCATTAACCTGATATCATGGGATCAATATTGACTACATAATCTGGTATTAATAGTAAGAATGTTTTTGTCTCATTAACCTGATATCATGGGATTAATACTGACTACATAATCTCTGGTATTAATAGTGAGAATGTTTTTGTGTCATTAACTTGATATCATGGGATCAATACTGACAACATAATCTGGTATTAATAATATAGCTTTTTCTTCTTTGGTGGGTGGGGTATAAGAAATTTTAGTTATAATATAATTACCAGCTATTATTGCATAATATCTCTTCTGAGACTAGTCTCCATGGATATTATACCCTCCTCCAATAAGATACCCACTTTATTCAGTCGATTCGAAATCTTCATTCACTGACTTGGACAGAAACTGAAGGACATAAGAGTGGGGAGAGAGGTAGGAACTATGCAGCAATAGCAGGCAAGTATTACATAATTAAAATTAGTTTTTTCCTCACAAAAATACCCACCTTTTAATATTGGTGCTACACTAGCTTGAAACTTCTTGGACTAAATAAATGGGCACAAATCATAAATATCCTCCCTCTGGTGTACCAATAAACAAATGTAGAAGTCAAATGAAAATGCCAAAAGGTGACTTTCATGACATGATCCAAATAAGAATAATTCAAGAAAGTCCACAATAGTCATAACATCATGCAACTCTGATTTTCATGAAAAAGTGATTTCTCAGTGAGAGATTAATAAGGTCTTTTAATAATCTAAATAATATATCTAAACTGGCAGTTACCAAAATATTATAAGAACCTTTCAAGCAGAGGAAAAGACAAGTGTGCCCCTTTCTTTCTTCACTTAATTCTGCTCGATAGAAAATTAAGGTTTCAACTGGGAAAAGGCATCTATTTTGACCATCCAAAGTGCAGACATACATGAGACTGGGGATTTCCATTGTAACAAGAACTACCACAGGTAGCTGATTCTTGGTCAGAGACCCCAGTAGGCAATGAAGAAAGATCGAATCATAGTTACCATTGAAATATAAATAACCCATTTACATGAAAAGAGCAGTAATTTCAATCCATTTTTTTTATGTCTATACAAGGGTGAAAAGGAATAATATAAGGGTAAGATTCTCAAAAAAAAACCAACCTCAAACATAAGGTTCATAAGGAGCAACAAAAGGGACCTTCTGTGTTGCAAACACATAGATCCCTCCTGAGTAGTAATTCTCTGAGATTGTCATCCAACAGACTGAGACCACTGAACCATGATCTCTGGGGCCAAGAGGAGCTCTCAGGATGAGCTGCAACTTTCATACCCTAATTCAGTGATGAGCCTGAAGGATTATTTTGAAAGATGGCAAGTCGTAAGAATACAGTTACCCCTGCTCAGTCTGAAGGAATCCATCATATAACATGCCCACTGGTCTGGAATTGGAAAGATATAAAGACAGAGCTTCAATGCAACTAAGTCTTCCACTGGCCTTCTCCAAAGATGAAAAAGTCTCTTTGCTACTGTCTGGTGTAAAGACAATTCCACAAGAGCTGCTCACCATTGACTTGACCAGCTGTCACAAAATTTTGCTTGGAAATAGAATATCTGCAGACTTTGAGAAAAAACTCCCCCAAAGCTGTACAACAAGGAGGTTCCAAACTGTCATGCAGACAAAAGAGACCAGTGTGCCCTCTTGTTTCTGTGATACGCTATGACTGACATTCTGTAATAACCTTGATGCAGTAATACCTTAAGCAGCTGATGCACCCTCAAAGTGCTAGAAAAATTGCCAACATTTCATTGATATAAACAGGAGCTTCTTCCCAAGACCGCCAGCTCTGCAGTACTTCATTGGACTCTAGGTTGTCTCCCCTACCTGAATCTGTGGTATCTGTAAAGGAAGGAGTGAAGATCCAAAGCAAAATCAGAAATCTGTCATGATTTTTCCTCCAGGGTCCTTGTGCAGCCTTTAGTTTACTAAACAAAAGCTGGAGGAGTAATATAAGAACCCTTCATATGGCAAATAAGTCTGCTGCTGTACTTGGAGTCTTCATTAGACAGAAGTAAAATTATGCAGACAATGAGGTCTTCTCATCCATTCTCATTAAGAAAGCATGTACATACAATATTCTGCTGAGAGAAACACAAAGTGTTCTTTGACAGGTGAAATTTTTTATCCCAAATAAACAAAATTCTGAGATGGGATAAGATCTGACTAATCATGAGTGGGCATTAGACTCCTCTTTTTCCAAGCAGAGACATATCCCTCATGACTGATGATGAAGTAGTTGAGGAAGGGACCTTGGTGAAGATTTTGGAAGCAGAAGCAAGGCTGAAAGGAAGAGCTTGAAACAAAAAGATCCCTTGTCCAGAGAAAACCAGAAATTCTCTGGGGACTGGGAAGATAGGGATGTGAAGATAAGCATCCTGGAAACTTATGTAGACCATCTAGCCATCAGACCTGATGGTATTCCTGACTGAGGCAGCTGTGTTCATCTGCAATTGCTCTTCCTCAAAGAATCTGTTTAATTCAGAATGATTAGTATTGAGTTGAAACAATCCCCATCTTTGGAAATAGGAATATTTGTTAATAAAATTCAGCACTTCTTATATTCTTCATCTTTCCTGCTGTGACATGTACACCTTGTCCCACAGAGATACCAACGCAACAGAGATCCACGAAAGTGGTGGAGATTTTGGATGCAAGCACTCTTCTTTGTTGTGGAAAGCAACCATGCACTGAAAAATTGCTTATATCAGCACTTACTGGGACATTCAGAGGAGGAAGTGGGGTTTTGCAAAAAGGCAACTGTTTATCTCATTCAGGACAGGGCTTTGGCTCATAGGCTTTCTAACATAGAATTTCTAGCCACATCATTCATGAGAATGACAGGCTGTAAGGAGTTTTAAAATTTCATCCCATTTCGATTTTGATTTCCTGTTTAAACCACTCAAATGTGTGGAGAAGTGTTTCCCTTTACGCACAGTTGTGCATCAGGGACGCACACTGGAGAAAATTGACACACAGAAATTTTTGCTGTGCGTTTTTCTGACGCAAAGGATTTGCAAAATATAATCACCATTTATTTAATATCCAACACATTGCATTAAAGATGGCATCGTGTATACTTCGATTATACATCATTAGGATGGCATCATGAATACTTCTTCCGGTTTCCTGTTTCATATACTCTCTGTGTTGCACACTGTAATACTGAACAAACAGAGCAGAGAACCAGACTACCATTAGGCAATATTATGACGGATTAGCTTGCCCCTGATCTTGCAAGCTCTCGGGTGAGTGATTCTATCGAGTTCAGCAAGATGTCCGGATGTTTAACCTCAATTCTTGTTGCACTAAAATGTGATCTCGAGATGAAAAGAGCGTGCACTAAGAATCATTAGCGAAGAAATTGAAAGAAGCAAAACATGAAAGAGTAAATTTGGATCTGACTCTAATGAAAAACGGATAAAATATTCTCTTGACTAGAATACGGCACATCCAAGGCATTGGGATTACCGGTGTGACTACACAAGTGAATAATCCTTTAGTGACATTGTTTGAGAATTTTTAAAATCTGCCCTTGATCACCACAAGATATCTTCTGAACACATTATTACCTAAGACATTCTTTCAGAACAAAGAAATAAGTAAACTTGCAGAGACAAATTCATTATTTGGATTATTCAGGGGTTGTTGCAGATTTTGTTAACTTTGCTGTAACGAGAGAGAGAGAGAGAGAGAGAGAGAGAGAGAGAGAGAGAGAGAGAGAGAGAGAGAGAGAGAGAGAGAGAGAGAGAGAGAGAGAGAGAGAGAGAGAGAGAGAGAGAGAGAGATTGAATATACTGTGCAAATTGCAATATCCTATTCCAGCTGAAAAAGTATGGATTAGATGAAAATTTGTCAGTACATTTTTGACCCCCACATTTTTTATTTGACCCCCAGTTCTGACACCAAGGGTTTTTTTTTGACCCTCAGTTTTACACTCCTGGGGGATACACTGAGTGGGAGCCTTGAACCTTCCATATGGGCAATTTCTTTAATGGTTTAGCCAGAACAGTTACCACAGTCAGGGAGAAATGCTGTTAATCCATAAAATTGTGAGAGGCCAATAAAAAAAATAACAACATTAAATAATGTCTCAGCATACAGAGTGGAAAGGCTTTTCCTGTGATCTAGCAAACTTTTAGATATCTCAGTGTCAAAAGGATCCAGAGTGAGGAGCTCTCTTGAGCTCATCATATAAACTGAAAGCGTGTTTTAATATATTGGTCTCTAGGGCTGTCAAAAATCACGAAAAACCAACCCGGGTACCAGTTGCAAATTTTAACGGGTACCTGGGTACCCGTTAGCATATGAATGACATGTACACCGTAGACCAACTAATTGTTATCTCCATTTCTTTAATATTTTTTTTTCTGGCGATAGAGGCTGAATGTGTACTACTCGGTCTGATTCATCCACATGCTGTTAATTAATAAATTTATTTAAAATTACCTTTGCACACATATGGTATGTATAATCCAACTTTTAATGATCACTGTGATCAGTTGCATTAAAAGCTTTAGAACACTCGCATTTTTTAAAGTATAAGTCCTTGTTAGAACAGACCACGTTTATTCATCTGCTTTTGACCGCAGATTTGAATTACCCACGCATGTGTGCCCCAGTTATACCACGTGACCATGCAGTCGCAAAAGTGTTATTATTTTGGAATTATAATTCTTAAAATAGTTATGGTAAAAATGTATTAGAATCAAAAATAGAAATATTGGTATATGTAAGATGGCTAACTTTCGAAATTCACAGTCGACTAGAAAAACAATGAGCAAAGATTACTTTGAGGCATTACGAAGATTTCAAAGTGTCTAGGTAAAGATTGTTCATAATATAAATTGTGGGATTTCTTTGACATGTTTGTTCGGAAATCAAAGGTATCCATCTGGATTTCATTAAAAGAGCACGCAATTTACCGATCATTTAGCACTCACATAAAAATAGTTATCGTCTACATAGAGGTTTATTACCTGTAGAACAAATGTTTTAACCTTGGTATATAATGCCTCGGAGATAACAGTTTGTCCGGTTGCACAATGCCAATGAATTTTATTAATCCAAACAGACTGACGTATTGTTTATTTATATTAAGCAGAGATCTGGTTTCTAATTATAACCATAGCTGTCACACCTGTTTGAAGTGGTTGGCGAGTGTAGCGATTTTTTTTTTACAGGTACCCGCATTTACGGTTCAATACCCGGGTTTTTCTATACAGTCGGGTACCTGGGTAACCTGATGACAGCACTATTGGTCTCAAGAAGTCTCTACATGATGCTACATACAAAGATTCACAGACTGAAGGAGGTCAGCATGGTAACTAGAGTACAAATCTTCAGTTCCAAAGTCTCAATAGCCATGACAGGGAGAATGGCCTAGGTCCCTCCAGGAAATCCACACCTGGGAGGCACCTGAATCCAAGTGGTGGGCTTAAGGGGTCATGCAGGTGAATAAATCCTGTAGCTATTAGTTGAGACCAGGGACCAATTTATAGAAGAGGGAACAAACCACTCATTCTAGCTGTCTGGCCCCATCTAAGCCTTTAAACAGAGTTATCTCATTCATCATTGCTGAGCCAAGGCACAACTTAGTCTGTGCCCCTGAAAACCTCTCAAGCTTGTAAAGGGCACTAGCATCCAAAGACTATGAAGGCTTGGAACACAGATCTGGTTGGCAGTAGGCAGTAAATCTGATTTACCACTTTATCAAATGGCAACATCTCTTCCTAGTCCAGCACCTGACCTGTAGATGTGACAATGAAGGTGGACCAAGAAGTTGATATGGACCAGGTGAAATGGGTTCTTCCAAAAAACAATTATTGCACACACAAAAATCGACCATTCACTGTCCTGTATTTGCTTTTGGGGCAAAGAAGGACCATTTAATCTCATCTACATCCTGCAAGGTTACTTCCTGCCCCGGGGATCATCTTCTTGTCTCCACTTATGACAGGAGATGGGACAAACCTTTGTTTCTCTCAGCCATGAAAAATGGTTATGCTGTGCCCCTCCCCTTCCCTTCATAATGAGCCTAGTAAGATCTAGGGCATTCCCAGACTGTCAATCTATGCAGCCATCCATGGTGGCAACATCGGAAAAGTAAACATGTCTGACTCACCACTGGATGGTGGGAGTCTCGCTATGTAGAGGCTGGATATGAACATCAAAATAGGAGGGTTCTTGACTCATGTTCCCTCAGACTGTCTCCCAAAACCTGTTTTCTATTGTGATTTAAAACAGGGAAATGAACCATTCCCATCCTCTTAACCAGTAATCAAAACTCAGCACCTGGTCAAAACACTAATATCTCATATCCAACTCTCAGTATATGTCCATCCATGATCAGTACTCTGTGTTCAGTGACTGGTTCTCAATCCCATGATCAGTGACCTGAGACTGAAAACAGAAGATCAACACCATACACCATACCTGGTGATAGTGACTGGTTCCTGGTGGTCACTGCCCAGTTCCCAGTAACTGAAACTTGGTGAATGTCACTTGGGGCATCACCCAATATATGGTACCTTGAGACAGATCTTCAGTAAGTTTCACTAGGTTTCTCAATGCCCAGTAGTGGATGATGGGTGACAGACTTTCTATGACTGTTGCTAGACACATTACTCAATGACTTGTGTCCAATGTTTAGTGACCTGGTGCCCAGCAACAGATCTCTGCTATCACCTTACAAACTACCTGGTGACACTATGCCAGTGACTGGTCACCAGGCAATAACCAGTCAAATGATGTGTACCTTTCAGAAAGTTTATTCAGGGAACTTAATATCAATGAATTAGATCTTGCTTTAACAGGAGGTCTAATAGTGCAGAATGACCACTTCCTTTGTATTGGGAAGGTAGGTCTCACTATGCTGGGAAGTGTCCAAGATCCCTCCTTCACAAATCTTCTCTTACTGGAACAAAGTGCAAACACCTTTCTCATTGATGCAGGCAACTTCGATACACTAAGAAATTCCACCAGTGATTTCTTATTTTGTTAACCCAACCCACAACAGAAGTGATTTTCCCAATCAACCTTCCACTGTCAGAATCAAAATAGTTTGAAACACAACCTCCTACAAAAGTTTTTTTGAAGTGCCATCCCAGGTGGGATATATATATATATATATATATAGAGTATATATATATATATATATATATATAGAGTACGAATTTAATTTCTCTAACCTGTATGATAGTATTGTTTGTATTAAACTATTATTTCTGCCCACTATTATCAAGATTCTACTACAGAATCCAGGGATAGCACAGTCTGTTCTGTCTGGTATATATTTATAATTCTTTGTAAAACAAAAGTCCTTTATACCATGATTTCTTTCATAGGAATCTGGAACGACTGTGTGTATATATGAGAATTAATTATTAGGTCGTCATGCGAGTGTGTCTGCTACGCACGAGCTTATATAACAACGATTCAGTGCCATCATTTTTTGGTGATGCGTGCTTAGTCGTGACGGTATATGGGTTGGTGCGTGCAGGCAAGGCGATGGGTGCCATTTACTCGCGGACCTCGGTTCGAAACTCGGTAGAGTACGAATTTAATTTCTCTAACCTGTATGATAGTATTGTTTGTATTAAACTATTATTTCTGCCCACTATTATCAAGATTCTACTACAGAATCCAGGGATAGCACAGTCTGTTCTGTCTGGTATATATTTATAATTCTTTGTAAAACAAAAGTCCTTTATACCATGATTTCTTTCATAGGAATCTGGAACGACTGTGTGTATATATGAGAATTAATTATTAGGTCGTCATGCGAGTGTGTCTGCTACGCACGAGCTTATATAACAACGATTCAGTGCCATCATTTTTTGGTGATGCGTGCTTAGTCGTGACGGTATATGGGTTGGTGCGTGCAGGCAAGGCGATGGGTGCCATTTACTCGCGGACCTCGGTTCGAAACTCGGTAGAGTACGAATTTAATTTCTCCAACCTGTATGATAGTATTGTTTGTATTAAACTATATATATATATATATATATATATATATATATATATATATATATATATATATATATATATATATATATATTACTGGAACAGCCCTTAGAGAGTAATAAGCAATCATTGACCAAGTAGTGATTGTAAGAACATTAACCTTGCTTTTTTTTTCTTTCTTTTTCGCTACTGGCAAAAGACCTTCCTGTTTGGCAATGTCCACAGCTCTAATTCTGTACTTTTGATCCTTGCAAAAATAATTAATGGCTGTATTGTAGTTGTTCCAAGCTCCATAATACTGAAAAAAGTACAAAATCGGCTGTTAATGAAAAAAGTACAAAATTGGCTGTTAATTAAAAAGTACAAAATTGGCTGTTAATTTAAGAACAGCTTCAGATACTAAATGAAATGAAATATCAATGATCAGATCATTTCCTTTCACTTATTTGTAGACACATGATCCTTGACCATCCAAGAGATCAAAAGTTAATCTATCAGAATATATTTTTAAAAATTTTGGTTTGTATATCTGATGCGATTTGTGAATGTACCAGTCAACTTTCTTTGATTGGTATGTTAAGAAGACAAACTAGATATAATAAAAAGGGTGAAAATTGGTTGATATAACCATATGTTCCAAAGGAGCAGTAATAACAAGATTTTCAAGCTGACCACCATAGATGCTTTAATAGATGTTAAATTGGCAATTCATTTCGGTCCAACAAGACACCTGAATAAGTCTATTGGTGCAAATCCCATATCAACAGGACTTTCTGCTTAGAAGTAATAGCAATAACAAGATTTTCAAAATGCTGCCATGATGGCCTTACTGATGTCAGATTGGCACCATTTTTATTTTAATCAGGACCAACTAGACGTTATAACTAATGTCTTTTGAAAACCTCTTGTCAATATACCACCCCCTCAATAACTCACGGACATCGGGGTCCAAAAACATCGACCACGATATAAATGAGGGCGCGAGTTATCAACGGATCTATAACAAACAACAAAACTAACAAAGGAATCGACGTATAGGCAAAGGGGGGTGGGGGTGGCTTGGCATGTTACAGTGTTGAATACTCAATTAATAATCATGTTAAGATTAACAGTGAATAAATATCTCTTCGTATCGATGTACTTTGTTTAATTTTTTCATCACAGTAACATTAATTTCAGGATAACTTGCAGTATATTAAACATTATTCCACTTGGTTTCCATTCGCTTAGCACGTACGACTTCACGTTGTGTACGTCACT